>CATIWR010275874.1:0-22591 GCA_949677035.1 Omphalea diandra
CTTCATCACCTTCGTCCATTCTCTAATTTCTAGATGCTTTTTATACTTTTAGATGAGCTCTCAAACACCATTATTTATGATGCTATAATAAGCACACAACATGAAATAATTTGTCATATAACTATGCAAACACTGCATATATGTTCAAGCATCCCAAATGCAACGCTGCAATTGTCATTGTCGTGTTTTTACAATTCACATGTCTAAATGATTATTTATCCTATACATATGTTCATGTGAGATTTCATACCATTTGATACAGTGCATATGCTCATATGTGATTTCATACCATTTGTGCAATGAATATATTCATGTGATAGTGCCAATGAATAGGGATAAAGATGTTACAATTAATGGCTAGTATATTAATTAATGTTCTAGTATTCATATTTGATAAGAGAATTGAGCTTAACTGGTGTATACACCTTGTTTGAACTATAGTCAATATTGATGTAGTATTCTATTAAAGCTTTGAAAGAAATCGATGTATATGGATTGATTACATGAATTCTTGATGATTATTGACTTCTTACATGTTTATTTGTATTTTAAACTTCTTATTTGTGATGAGAATTGATGCTTGAAGGATGTCTAATACCTTAGTTATATTGAGTTAGATATTGATGTCTTAATAATGTAAATGAGTTTTAATTGCAAGGAAAATTAATGTAGATTGCACTCCTTAATATTATTTGAGTTCTTAAATGTCGTATAACATTATAAACTTAGGGTTTAGAGTTATATTCAAGTCTTGAAGGATGTTTTACATCCTTGTTAGGGTGGAGTTAAGTATGGATGTCACAATGGATAAATGGATGGGTTATGATGAGGAATAAGTGTGTTAGATGTCATAATGGATAAATGACTTAAGGATTCTAACCATGGATTACTATATGATTATATGGTGATGCTAATATTGGTATTGTACATAAGATAAAAAGGGAAATGGTGACAATAAGATTAGTATGAAGGATGATAATTAAGTTATAAGCTAAAGCTAATGAAAGTTATGTTTACATGTTTAATTGACGTTTAGGATTTCATTATCCTTATAAGGGCTTTTGCCTTATTATGTTATAAGTTATGTGTTTTATGGATGAGTTTGAGTAACTCTTGATATTTTAGATGTTATAGTAATAATGTAATGAGTGTATATACTTAGGCATGTGTATGGGTGAGATGATTAAGAACAAGTAAAGCAAAGACAAAGAGATAGAGAAAGAGAAAAGCCAAAACAAGGAAGAGCTATGGCTAACAATGAAAGGTGAGAGATTTTAGTTGCTTTTCATTGTCCATTACATATGGGCATCATGAGTTTAAACGTATAGGCCATAATAGGACAAGATATGTTAATATAAAAGTCATATGCTTTTTTCTAGATGAAATAAAATGACATGATATAAATGTTATGTTTAATTGGCATGTAACATAAAGGTAGTTCAGGGAATAAGTAGGAATCCAAAAAGTCATAACTAGCGTTATGAGTATTATGACCAATATGGAATGAATGTAAAACATTATGCATGCATGGCATAGATGTTGGGGAATTCCCTTGTGTAAAAGATAAGTAAAGGAAACTACTGGTGAGAGAACTTCTTCGAAAGCGCATACCTAGAGAGGTAACTCCCCTATATGAGAAAGATAAAGTAAACTAAGAAGGGATTCTCATAGGCTTGACTACTTGTATATGTAATGTTTGTTATGTAAATGATGTACGCAGATGATATGCCATGTAGTTAGAGATGCATTCATGTAAAGACATGTATGCATGCATATAGACAATATAAAGAGCTTACCCTCCCACACATAGATTGTTTTATAAGTTAAACATATGACTGATGCCATGGATATATGCTTAAGGTTAAAGGTTAGAGATAAATTTTAAATTATATATCACACATTATTAAGGCACTAAATTGTTTCATTATAATTGCCTATAGTAATGATGTATGTGTATAATTGAAAGAGTTATTAATGTATTAAGTAAATGGTAAGTTATATCTTGTATTCTTAGTAAGCTCCACAAAGTTTAAGTTATAAACAATGTGATATGTATATGTCTAAGGTTAGTATAATGTAAAATAATTATGATGCATGATTAATGGAACTAATGTTAAGGCATACTAGGATTTATGGCCCATGTAAGATAAATATTGAATTCTTATGATGATGGAAAGAATATTATGGCTAGAGTGACCTTAAGTGAACCCCTGAATCTAAGATTGTCTAAATGGAAAAGTTTTATGTTTAATAATGTGCATATATTGAAAGTCAGAAAAGGAAAGGATAACAAGGAATAGACTAGTGAGTCTAAACTCTCTTGATTATGACGTGAAGAGAAATGAATTAAATGACTATAGTATAATGCAAGAAAATGCTTTTATTAAATATTTAGGACTTAGCTTAAATCCCTGCCTCTCATTTTATTATCCTAAGAACCTAAAATGGGTAAATAAAACTAGATATGTTTATGGGCTAATAAGTAAAAGTTTTAGATTTGAGATATCCAAGAGCTAGAAATGGGCTTCATCCACGAGTAATTAGGCTTGTTTCTAGTTCTAGAGGCCTTACGCCTTCCCGTTCCTTAGCACTAGCACAACCTAGAATCTGAGTCATGATAGAATGGTGTTAGAGTAAAGGTTTACATGGTTAAACCTTTCAGTCTACAAAATAAATAGATATAGATGAGTGATGATAGAAATGATGAGAGATATTTGAGAATAATTAGCTATGACTTATAGAGATATAAGATTTTCTTTATGTCTTATTAGTTCCTTGATTTAAGACTATGCATTTGAGTGTTGATATGTTATATATGTTCAACATGTAAAACTTTACATGCTAAGTATATAAAGTTAATGATAAATGTGATCAGGTCAATTGTGCTTAAAGCTATAAACTCGAGTACAATTTTATGCTTAGTGTGTTAAGACAATAAGGCATTTAATGATAAAATTTATATATATATGTATATGATATGTTATGAAATGATATGATTGTTTTCATGATATTTTATGCACGATTAAATCTATAAAAGATGAAGGATAAGTTCATAATGATAAGATGAAGCATAAGGTCAAGTTCTGATATGTAATATGTTATAAGTTGATGCAAATGATAACAAATGATAGGAATATGATAATGAAATGATATGATGTAAGTTATGATATGATAGGATAGAATACGACCATGATAGAATCATGATATGATTTAAGAAATAGGAAAAGATATAACATTATGAAAATGATGTAATGATATGGAATATAAATATGATGATGATATGATATGACAATTTCATAAAAAGATAAAAAATAATGATGTGAAAATATAAATAGAGAGATGAAATGATGACAAGTAAAGACATCAAACCATAAGAAATAGAGTTAAGATTAGAAATTGAGGTGATTCAATATGTTTATCCTTTGTGTTAGACTAGGTTGGTCAAACCTAAGTCAAAATTTTTTTTTTAATCTTGACAACATAGATTGAAAGGTACTAATATTAATCTTAAGTGTTGTTCTTGTAGAAATTTAGTAAGGAACTCATTAAAAGTTGAATGAAAGCAAGTAACTCAAAGTGTGGGAAAAGACCTCTAAATTGCAATTGTGAATGTAAAAGTTGCTACCACTATCTTAAGGTTGTTGGTATCCATTTTGGACAGAAGGTTTCACGGTGGGATTCACAATGCTGGTCGTGACTGTAATCTTCAAATCTCTCTGGAGGGACTCTAAATCTTTAATTAATCAATGTCACGTGTCCAAGGTATGCATTGGAAAATAAAAATTCGTGACAATGAATCCTTAACAAAGACCATGATTTCTTATGAGCAAAATCTTAATTGATTTATGGTGGTAGTCATAGCCAATAACACAACTCATGATCGCGACCTTGAACCTCCTCTAAAAGGATTAAATGACTACATTTTTGGATGAGCCAACAGTGGAGTGCACATGTACTAGTTTTTAGACACAAATAAAATTCAGAATTGTGAATTAGCAAAATCTTATGCAAATGAAAAGATCACAACTACAAACTATAGTGATCGCAAACCTTTCTTTGGTGGATTTGACTATACTCATTGGAAGTATAGAATAGAGATTTACCTAGATATTGTTATGGTGGATTTATGGAATATTAGAATTAAAGAATGAAATATACCAACCAAGGTGGTGGATGGTAGTGAAGAGTTGATTCCAAGGGAAGGACGAACGAAGGCTCATAGAAAGTCTAATGATAAGAACAAGAGGACAACGACTATTCTATTAAACTCAATGTCAAGAGAAGAAATTGGTAGAGTTTAACATTGCTTAACCATCCATGGGATATGAAAGGCCTTGGAAAACTACCATGAAGGCACAACTTTTATGAAATCTAGTAGGTTGGAATTGTATATGATTGAGTGAGAGCTCTTCATGATGAAGGAGAATGAAAGCATCACTAACATAACAAATAGTCTCCTTTCCATTGTCGCAAACGTGAAGAAGTTTGGAAAAATTCTTACAAATTAAGAGGTAAACACTAAAATACTCAAATCTTTTCCTATTAAAAAGTTTAGTGCTAAAGTTTATAGTATACAAGAATCTAATCCAAAAATTGAAAAGGTACAAATAAATATCATCATTAGCAAGCTACTTACTCATGAGCCAGCCATAAAGAAGGATAGGGAAATGAAGAAGTTGAGAGGACAAAGGGATGAGAATGAAAAAGTAAAGAAGATGACTCTTGCTTTTAAATCTAGCAAGGACAAAGAGGTGGTAGAAAGCACTAGTGATTATGATGAGAGTGCAAAAAGGAAGAAGAACTTACAATGCTTTCAAAGAGATCTAAAGAGCTCATGAAGAGAAGAAAAGAAAAAAGGAACCTTAAGAAAATATCATCATCTCTTTACGTCAAAGAGAAGAAGAATGAGGTAACTTGCTTTGAATGTGGAAAGCAAAGTCACATAAAATCTAAATGTCCCAAGCTTAAAAAGAAGAATAAGTGGGTTAAAGAAAAAAAAAAGAGCTTTAAAGTTATATGAGATTATGATTCAAGTGAAGAAAAAGAAAAAAAAAGAGTTTGCAAACTTTTGCTTCATGGCTCAAGGGGACAACTCACATAAGGTGAGTACTTTTTCTCATTCTTGTGATGAATATAATGCATTTAATCATAAAGAATATGAGCTTCTTGAAGCTCTAACCTTGAGATGTGATAAATACAGGTCTAAAATGAAAAATTACAAGAAAAGTGTTCAAAACTTAAGGATGAATTTAAAGGTTTAAATGAACTTCTAAATGACTTGAGAATTTTTAATGAAGAACTAAAAAGATCTTTAGGAAATCTTTCCAAAACTTCATCCTCTTTTGAGTCTTTGAGAAAAAAAAATGACACTTTAAAAGGAGAAGTAATTGAGCTTAAAAATTTCTTGTCAAAATATCACAAAGGGAAAAAATCTTTAGGTACATTTATTGTTTCTCAAAGACCTCCCTTAGTGAGACATGGTTTAGTCTTTAATGAAGCCTTCTCATCTACATCTTATCCTTCCTTCTTTATTAGAGCTTATACACCTTAAACTTTTAGTATTAAGGTTGTTTGAAAGAAAAGTGCTTCAAACACGAAGGCTAAGGGCAAAAGGAAGGCTTTCAAAGGCTTAAAAACTAAGCCTCAAAGAGCCAACCATACATACATGTATTTTAAGAGGCATGCTTAAACACACCCATACAAAAACTTCTCTTCTGCCCCTTATCACTCATGCACGAATATGCACTCACATAACTAAAGTATGAAAAGTCCTCCTACTTATACTAAGAAAATTTATGAGAGAAAGACTCATAAGTCTAAGCTCCAATATCATTTTTACATGAGATATGGGCACATTAATGTCTTTTACTTTATAAGAAAGGTAGGCCATACGTTGGAGCATCCTTTCAAGCCTAACCCCAATGGCCCAAGTATGCTTAGGTACTTAATAAAGATAAAATGTCTTTTTTTTTTTTTTTTTATCTTGTAGGAATGCTTGAAAGCCACCAAAAAGGATAACCATTGATATGTAAATAATGGGTACTCAAAGCATATGACCGAAAATAAGAAGCTATTCATAGCCATCAAAGAGAAGGATGGTGATAATGTCATATTTGGAATCAATGTCAAGGGTAAGGTAATTGGCATTGGAGTTGTTGGTAAGAAAGGTTGCTTTCTCATTGGTAATGTTCTTTTAGTTAAAGGATTGAAACATAATTTAATGAGTGTAAGTCAATTATGTGACAAAGGTAATAAAGTTACTATTGACCTTAGAAAATGCCAGGTTACCTTGGTAGATAAGAAGGTAGTCTTTAAAGGTGAAATGAGAGACAATACTTACCTAATTGACTTAGACAATTTGGTTAACCAATCCTCCAAGTGTCTTGTTTCTATTAGCAATGATTATTGGCTTTGGCATATAAGACATGGTCATACTAGTATAGAGCTTCTACAACATTTATCAAAATGAGAGCTAGTGGAAGGTCTTCCAAGGCTTAAGTTTACAAAGTTTATACACCTTGTCAAATGGGGAAGTAATACCAAACACCCTATAAAGCTAAAAATGTTGTAAATACTTCTAGGCCTCTTTAACTCATTCATATGGATTTAGTTGGACCAACTAGGAATGCTAGCTTGGGTGGAAAACATTATGCATTTGTCTTATTTGATGACAGCTCTAGGTCCACTTAGGTCTCATTCCTTGCTCATAAGAATGAAACTTTTGATGCCTTTAAAAGTTTTGCTAAAAGAGTTCAAAATGAAAAAGTTACTTCATTTCTTCTACTAGGAGTGACTATGGAAAAGAATTTCAAAATGAATCTTTTGAAAACTATTATTTAGAGAATAAGATTTCCTATAACTTTTATACTCCTAAAACACCATAACAAAATGGTGTTATAGAGAGGAAAAATAAAACTTTGGTAAGATGGCTAGAAATATGCTTAATGAGTATTTTTTGCTAAATTACTTTTAGGTTGAAGTTATCAATAACTCATGTTATATTGTAAAACATGTTTTCAAAAGACCTATTATAAGCAAAACCTCTTATGAGCTATGAAATGGAAGAAAACCCAAGATTTTATACGTTAGAGTATTTAGTTGTAAATGCTAAATTCTTACTACCAAGGACAACTTTGGAAAATTTACCTAAAAAATTGATGAGGGTATTTTCCTTGGCTATTCCACCACTAACAAGCTTACAGAGTCTTTAACAAAAAGTATATGGTGGTTAAAGAATCTATGAATTTTATATTTGATAAGTTTAACAAACTTGATCTTAGGAAAAGTACTTTTGTTGATGATCTTGTAGGTGACTTTGAAAAATTGGAACTCAACTTCACACCTAAGGAAAGTGTGATTGATCTTGAAGATCATGAGCCACCTTAAGAAGTGGAGCAAGCTCAACCCCAATAAAAGGAGAACCAAGTTCAAAGACTCCCAAAGGATTAAAGATACTCCAAGGATCATTCAAAGGGTCTCATCATTAGTTAGATATCAAAAGAAGTAAGTGCTGGAGCTTAATTGCATGCTTTAGATAATAATTTTGCTTTTGTTTCTCAAATTAAGGCAAAGTCAATTGATGAGGCTCTTGATGATGAAAGTTAGGTGATTTTTATGCAAGAGAAACTCATCTAATTTGAGAGAAATAATATTTGAAAACTTGTCCTTAAGCCTAAGGAACACCAGGTTATAGGTTACAAATGGGTGTCTAGGAACAAGTTGGATAAGCAAGGTGTTATCACTAGAAACAAAGCTAGATTAGTTGCAATGGGTTACAACCAAGAGGAAGACATTGATTATGATGAAACTTTTACTCCCGTAGCAAGCTTAGAGGCCATTAGGATTCTTTTAACATTTGCATGTTATATAAACTTTAAACTTTTTCAAATGGATGTAAAGAGTGCATTATTGAATGATTTTATTTATGAGGAAGTTTATGTTGAACAACCTTCGGCTTTTAAATCTCATGATTTCCTAAATCATGTTTTCAAACTAACTAAAGCCTCATATGGTTTGAAACAAGCTCTAAGAGCTTAGTATGAAAGGCTTAGTTCATTTCTTTTGCAAAATTAGTTTGGAAAAGGCAAGGTTGACACTCATTATGCAAATATATGTTGATGATATTATATTTGGTGCTACTAATGAATATCTTTATTAAAAGTTTGCTAAGTGTGTTAGAGAATTTGAGATGAACATGATGGGTGAGCTTAAGTTCTTTCTTGGTCTTCAAATTAAGCAAATCAATGAGGGCATCTTCATTAACCAAGCTAAGTACACAAAAGAACTACTCAAAAGGTTTAACATAGGTGAATGCAAAGTACCTAATGAGTGTAACTATTTAGCTAGACAAGGATGAATCAGGTAAGCCCATTGATGAAAAGAAATATAGAGGTATGATTGGCCTCTTCATAGGATCATCGCCTTTTCCATCAATGCAAGGGGTGATGGAAATGAAAAGGTGCCTCAAAAAGGCTTAGCTTTCTTTTTCGTTTGATAAAAAACCACCAATCCAATTTAGGAGATACTTTGTAGACTAATTGATCTACATGAGTACCAAGCCTAATAGAAAATTCCTCTTTCCCTCTCATATTATTGTTATTTATAGGTTTATGGGGGCTATAGATAATGAAAAGGAAACATTCCTTACCAAAAAGTATCTTTCCAACTAAAACTTTCTTGATTTGACTTACCTTATCAGTGCTAAGGCCATCAAAACCAACATATATAACTATATCTTGGGTTCCTATAGGGTTAAGATATGAGAAACCTCTCCAACCTTCAAAAGGAAGATGCTAGTAATTGAAGAAGACACACAAGAAAAGACTCCACCATCATAAGTCCCTTCTCAATCAAAGGTAAAACCTAAATCCAAAACTTTCTCTATTTCCCTCTCCTCTAATAACAATAAGTTGGACAAGGTCATAAGAATGATCAAAAGGCCTTTTCAACTCCTTTGCCATCTTTATAGTGACATTGTGGATCTCCAAAAGAAGGTTTGACCCACTCCTTGCTATCTTTCAGATTTTGAAGATATGGACGACACACAAAGTAAGGAGGAATACCAAAAAGAAGAGGAGAATGCTTACGATTAAGGGGATGATGACCAAGTGATTGAAGATAGTGAATCTTCACCAACTATTTAAAATTTTCTGTCTTTTTCTTTTGTTTTTCATCTTCACTTCTTTTTTTTTTTCTTATTTTTTGTTCTTTTTCAATGTTTATAAGCTAATAATGTTGTGTGATTAAACATCTTTGTATGTTTGAATGTATTTATGTAATAGTTTTATGATTTATTATTAATAAAAGTATTATTTATGTTCTATTCTTATTTTCAATTGATTGCACTTATTGTTATTTTTTGAAATTGTGATTGTACTATTTGTCTTCCCTCTCATTTCCTTTTTAAATTCTCTTTATTTTTTTTATCTTAACAAAGGCGCAGAGAAACATGACTTTACATGTAAAAGGTAACAATTAAAGTCGAAAACATTAACTTGTTTAGGGGGAGCATTGATTGACGGGGAACATTTCAAAATATTTTCTCTTACATATTCATTATCTTAGATATTTCCATTACTTTGATTTATCAATGGACTTTAACTTCACAATGGAGTTCCCAAATTCTTAATATACTTAGTTAATTCTTTATCCTTTGCTTATTCAATCTAAGTTGTCAAAATAAAAAGGGGGAGTTTGTTGGACTAAATTGCTAAAACCTAAATTAAAAACTCTTTTTGATCTTGACAACATAGATTGAAAGGTACTAATATCAATCTTAAGTGTTGTTCTTGCAAAAATTTAGTAAAGAACTCATTGAAAGTTGAATGACAGCAAGCAACTCAAAGTATGGGAAAAGACCTCTAAATCATGACCATGAATGCAATGTCGTGACCACTATCTTAAGTTTGTTGGTGTCCATTTTGGATAAAGGTTTCGCAGTGGGATTCACAGTGCTGGTCAAGATTGCAATCTTCAAATTTCTTTAAAGGGACTTCAGAGCTTTAATTAATCAATGCCACATGTCAAAGGTACTTTTTCAAAAATAAAAAATCACGATAGTAAATCCTTAGTAGAGATTACAATTTCTCACAAGCAAATTCTCAATTTATTTATGGTGGAAGTCATGACCAGCCATACAACTCGCTACTGTGATCTTGAACATCTACTCGAGGGATCAAATGACTACATTTTTAGATGAGCCAATAGTGGAGTGCAATGTGTACTAGTCGTTAGACATAAATAAAATTCATAACTATGAATTAGTAAAATCTTATGCAAATGACAAGATCATGACTGTGAACTATAGTAAGGATTGTGACCTAAATGTAGGATTTTGCCACCTTCTTCGAGATATGAAAATAATTTTGAGATTAACATCTCTTAGGTGGGAGAAACCTATAAATCCTTTGCCAAATGGACGTAAATGCAAAAGAGTAACATTTACTAAAGCCAAGTTCTTGCAAATTTATTTCTCAACTCTCTCTTTCTTATTTACTATTTGTATTTAAGTTGTACAAAGTTTGACATGAGCTTTAAACTCCTTTTAGGATTGGGTTTAAGAGCGAGCCAATAGAAAACTCTCGTACAGGTTTAAGTGTTAGCCTTAAGAAACACTTGTGAGGGTGTGTGTAAGCCTTTGTAAAACACAAATTGTAAAGTTTATTGTGAGCTTGTAAAACACCATTTAGTTTTAGTGAAATACCTAATTAAAAGAATTAGGGAGTGGATGTAGGGTTTATTATTACTCGAACCACTATAAACTTTTGTGTCTTCTATTTTTCTACTCTTACTTATAACTTTGCATTGTTAACCTTCTCTTTAAAATTTAAATTTCCAACCAATTCAACCCTCATTTCTTGATGCACAGGGGATAACACTTTAGACTACTAAAGAAAGGAGGGGATAGTTTTTAGGGTATGAGATTTATTCCTAATCAAAAAGAGGTAATGAAATATCTTAGTTATGGTCATGGAGTACCCCCTCATAATCATAATAAGTCATTCCAAGTTTTAAAATGATATTTGAAACTCAATATGATTTTATAAGTTATATGAGCAATTTAAAAGAATTTTAATAAATTTTGAATTGCTTCCACTATAGAATTCCTTAAGAATAGACATAAGTTGACTTAAATTGTTTATTTATGATATAAGATTAGTAAGTATAAGTTGAGAAGGAATTAGGCACAATTGGTATAAGGATTTAATGTCGAATCCAGTAAATGGAGTAAATCTATAAGGTCAGAAACTTGATTTTTATGGGTCTTTAGTAAATGAGGACTCCTTTCCTCAACTGATGAGTATGAGAAGGCTTAATTTAATGAAAGATAATGATTTTAATGACATAATGATAATTAATTAAGATATAATATGAGTTAGAAAGAATGAATTGCAAAATATGAAGGTGAAAGATGCTAAGTCATAATGAGGAAGCAAGTGTAAGTTAACATATGTAAATAAACATATGGAAGAAATGATGATTAGTGAACACGTATGAATGGTGATATTAGAGGTTTAATAATAAGTAATATGTCAATATTATATATGGAAGAAAATTATGTTAAAGGATATGTTAAAAGGAATAAGAAAGGATGATGAAAGCTAAGGTATAAGCTAAGTTTAGTGTATAATCTTTTGATGGCTATTATGGTATGTAAGTGAGCTTAATTTATGCTTAATAGCCATCAAAAATTAAATGAAGTATTTTAAATATATTTTAGAAGCCTAAAGTTTGTATTTGAAGTGTGTTGAAGGAATGAACGAAAGGCTAGAAGCAAAGCTTCCAAAAGGTTGGAATACTCTATTTGGGTATTTTAGTCTTTTTACAATCTTTTCTTTTATTTCTACATTTTTTATTAGTTTTCATGCTTAATTTTAATGTTTGAAGTTTATTGAGGAAAATAATGAAAGGTTGGAATCATAAATTACATATGGGTTATGGGTTGGAAGTAGCATTTTAGTGGACTTTTTCTAAAATATTTTATTTAGACAGTTTAATCTTTACACCCTTTCTCTTTATTTTTTTTTCTAAATATAACTCTATTTTCATTAGTTTTTAGTAGCCATGAAATTAAATAAACCCTTTCAAAACTCCTTTTCTATTCATGGCCACTACATCAAACATGGAGAAATCAAGTAGCATAACATCTTTTCTCTATTTTTGAACTTAGTTCCATGATTTCCTCCTTCTTTTAGGTAAGTCCCCCATCTACCATCATTTACATATATATGTTTCATGTTTAAATAAGTATTTTTATGATGTTTTTATACTATTTAGTGATGGGAGAGATGAAGTTTGGTGTTAGTATGACATGAAAAGTGGTGTTATCTTTAAAAGGAGTCTTAAAAGTGCTTGAAGTGTATGGGCTATTTCTTTTAGCTCTTGATGATTAATGGTTAATTAGATATTAATTAGTATTCTAATATTCATATTGAGAAAAGAATATAGCTTAATTGGTGTTTTACACCTCAATTGAATTAAAGGCAATTTTGAAGTAGTATTCAATTAAAGCTTTGAAAGGAGTTGATGTATATCAATTGATTGCATAAACTATTGATGATTATTAACTTCTTAGAAGTTAATTGGAATCCTAAACTTCTTATTTATGTTAAGAATTAAGGCTTGAATGATGTCTAGCACCTTAGTTGTATTGAGTTAGATATTGATGTCTTAATAAGCTTACGATTGTTCCTTTTATAGATGAGTGTTAATTGAAAGAATAATTATTGCAGTTTGAGTTTCTTAATATTATATGAGATCTTAACTATTGTGCAA
Source organism: Omphalea diandra (assembly GCA_949677035.1). NCBI lineage: Eukaryota > Viridiplantae > Streptophyta > Magnoliopsida > Malpighiales > Euphorbiaceae > Omphalea > Omphalea diandra. The sequence continues at coordinate 12,775 of CATIWR010275874.1, forward strand.
CATTATGAACTTGAGGTTTATAGTTATATTCAAGTGTTGAAGGATTTCATATATCATGGATGGAGTGGAGTTAGGTATGGATGTCATAATGGATAAATGGATGGATTATGATAAGGAATGAGTATATTGAAAATTTAAAAGTATAAATTAATGATTATGAAATGAGTTAAGGATTCTAACTATGGATTACAATATGATTATATGTTAATGATAAGATACAATGAAAAATAGTGATAATGAGCTCAATACAAATGATGATAGATAAGTTACAAGCTAGAGCTAATGAAAGTTATGTTTGCATGCTTGATTGATGTTTAGGACTTCACTGTCCCTATAAGGGCTTTTGCTTTATTATGTTATATGTATGTGTTCTACGGATGAATTTGAGTAACTCTCTATATTTTAGATGTTATAATAATAATGTAATAAGTGTTTATACTTAGGCATGCATATGGGTGAGATGATTACAATAAGTAAGACTAAGGCAAAGAGATAGAGAAGAGAAAAGCCAAAGTAAGGAAGAGCAATGGCTAACAATGAAAGGTGAGGGATTTTAGTTACGTTTCACTATTCATTTCATATACACGTCATGGGTTTAAATGTATAGGCTATAACAACCTAAAATATGTTAATATAAAAGTCATATGCATCATTTCTATGGATGAAATGAAATGAGATGATATAAATGTTGTCTAAATGTCATATGATGTGAGGGTAGTTTAGGGAAAAGTAAAAATCTAAAAAGTCATAACTAACTATGTGAGGATTGTGACCTATATGAAGTGGATATAACATTATGCATGCATGACACGGTTGGTAAGGAAACTTTCGTATGTAAGAGATAAGTAAATGATACAACTGGTGAGGCAACTCTCTCAAAAACACATGTCTAGAGCGACAACTCCCCTATGTAAGAAAGATAAAGTAAATTAAGAAGGGATTCCCATGGACTTGACTGCCCGTGTATGCCATATATTGGTATGTAAATGATGTATATGGATGATATGCCATGTAGTTAGAGATGCATTAATATAAGGGAATGTGAAAATGCATATAGAGAATATAAATTTCTTATTGAGGTTCCCATATGGAGCTTACCCCCTATTGGCCCTTGTGTACTAAGAAATGGGGTTGAATTGGTGGGAAATTTAAAATTTTAAAAGGAAGGTTTCTAATGCAAGTTTTAGAAGAAGAATAGAACATATCAATTTATAGTAGTTTGGGTATTAACTAACCCTACATGAACTCCTTAAGTCTTCAAATTAGGAGTTCCATTAGTACTAAATGGTGTTTTGTAAGCTCACATAAAACTTTTGCAACTTGTGTTTTCAAAGGCTCTTACACAACCTCATAAGTGTTTGTTAAGGCTAACACTCAACCTATACAAGAGTTTTCTATTGGCTTACTCTTAAACCTAATTATAAAAGGTGTTTAAAACTCATAACAAACTTTGTGCAACTCAAATACAAAGAGTAAATAAGAGAAAGAAAGAGAGAAAGAGAGAGAGAGAAAGAGAGAGTTGAGAAATAAATTTGCAAGATTTTAGACTTAATAAATGCTATTCTCTTGCATTTATGTCCATTTGGCAGAGTACTTATAGGTTTCTTCCACCAAAGAGATGTTAGAGATAAAATTATATACCCAAGATATGCTAGGCAAATATGCATTTAATGCTTGTCATGCTTTAGTCAGGGTTGATACTTATGAATCGCAGTTGCTATCTCTTTTTTACTTTTGATTTTGCCCATTCGCATTTGAAAGCTTTAACTTGTTCCTAATGGCTGGTGGCTCATGGTAGTTCAGTATTAGTCTTTTAGAAAATTAGTTATTGGGGCCTTCTCTTAGGTTTTGAGAGTCATGATTGCTATCTTATAGTCGCAAGTACGATATAGGTCACGTTGGCTATTTAAACTCTACTTCTGGCTGCGATTAACTTTATGTTATTGAAGTTCTTGAGTTAGGCTTGTCGTGGTCGCTACATATGAATTTGTAGTAGTCTTGTGACATATAGCTTGTGCTAAAGTAGCTTTAAAATCTTTACAAACTTGATTGAATGTCATTATCACTACCTAAGACGCAATGCTCATCGTAAAAACTTATGTCCACCTTGTGTCTAAGACTTTCCTTAGTCGCAGTCACTATGTTTTGGTAGTGGTCACAAATTACAAACACATTTTGATTTTGAGCTCCATTCAATATCCAATGATGTCCTAACTTAATTACTGTAATCACAACACTTAGATAAAATGTTAGAACCTTTCAATCTATGTTATCAAGATCAAAATAGAGATTTAAAAAAGGTTTGAGCAACCTCGTATAATAATCTCCCATTTTTTGATTTTGACAACTTAGATTGAGTATGCAAAGGATAAGAGTACAAAATGTCATTGAATAGAGCGTTAAGAAGATTAAGATTGAGAAAGATTGAATTGAATAAAGGAAAAATGATCCCCCTAAAAGTATACTCCCCTTATGTTGCTTAAAGATTTAAATCAAACAATATGTTTAAGTATATGATATCCTTTCTCCTTCTTTGTCAAGACCAAAAGAGAGGAAACAAAACACAAAACAATATATTTAATCATAGCCAAACATAAGTGCCATCAGTTGAGAATTAGATTAGAACATAAATAGAACTTATCTTGAAGAAGAATAAGAACATAAATATATTAACCTATAGATGTTTGATCAAATCATATGAGCCTAAAGTTGAGAAATAGGAAGAAAACATTGAAAAAAATGAAAAAAATATAAGAGGGAAAATAAAAACTAAGGTCATCCTTTTTATCAAATTCTTTAGTATCTCTTCCTTCATCTTCATCTTCATCTTATTCTATTCATTTTGAGGTTATTCTTCATTTATTGAATTTTGAGAGGTTTCCCCCAATAGTTGGGGCTTGAAGGGGCTTTTTCCTTATCCTCATCATTGGAGAAGTCAAAATCAGGTAAAAAGCAAGGCTCAAGTCTAAATTCTCTTGGATGTCCATTATGTCCTCATGAAGATGTTGAAGAAAGTCGAGCCTCTTAAGGACTTTTTTTTAACAGTTTGGAGACCTTGGCTAAAGAGGATGAAGATTTTTTTTTAAAAAAAGAGTCTTTAGCTTTGCCTTTACCTTTTGAAGGTTGTGGAGGATCCACTTAAGGTACAACACCTTCTTGTGGTTCTTCAATCACCAACCTCCTTCTCTTTGATGCTTGAGAGACATCTTGTTGAACTAGGCTTTGAGCTCCAAACAGGTAAGTGAGTGTGTTTGGCTTAATGACTTTGGCTTTTAGAAGATTGGTAAGGTCAAGCCAATTTTTATTAGGGTCATAAGTTGAGGTTAGATTGGCTTCAATTTCACGGGTTAAAGCCCCAACATGCTTATAAATGGTAGTCACATGAGAGGAGAGGAGAAATTGGCACTTGGCCTTCTCATATACTCCATTTGGCTAATGAAAAACCTTATTATTTGAATAGATTGGTTGTGGAGAAGACAATATAGAAAGGATAAGTCTTTTTGTGAGACTTTTTCATTGCCATCCCCTCGCATTGATGGAAAAGGTGATGATGAGATAAAAAAGCTGTAAGGGTATGGTTTTATTATGTTTGGCAACATATTTCATTGGGTCATATATCTCTCAATGGAAATTCATTGCCAAAATTTGGAAAAGATGAAGTCATAAGAAGAAAAGTTGTAGGGAGTAGTCTCTTCATTTTGGAAGTTGAAGAGAGAACATAAGGCAGGATAAGTGATGGAGAAAGCTTTACTGAAGCATTTGAAATTTAAAGCCAGACATACCTGCTAGAGAATCCTTAACCTTGCTGATCTCCATGATGCACATGAACTCTCTCACCACATCTTCATACCCTATTTCATCTCTATAGATAAAGGTGACCCGTCCAAGGTTATCCAAGTAGCCATTTATTTCGTCCTTCAAATTAAAAGTAGTGAGAAGATGAGTTGAAAGGATTTTGTTGGCTTTAATGAGCTTCTTCTTGTTAGCTTCATACATTATTGCCTTTTCTTTTTAAGTGACTTTTCTCATGGTAACGCTCCTCTAGGAGGGGGTGAGGATGATTGAGCAATCCTTTTCCCTTGTCTACCTTGCCATATTTTTAGAGAGCCATTGATGTGAGGAAGAGAGAAAGAAGGTTTGAGATTATTGAACTAAGCCTTGTTTTGATGATCACAAACACATTAAGAGCTAATCTTCATCCAAGTTATCTATATGAATTCTTGCAGGTACATCAATTCATTGAACCCTGATGATTGGAGAAAGAATTATGTTTGAAAACTCTAAGTACTAGGAGAGTAAAGATCAAGCAAACCAAGCTTGACAGTTCAATGGGTGTTGCCAAAATTCAACATGGGTTGTAACTCTAGCAACAGGCATTGAATGAACTCAACAGGCATTAGAATATCACCTTAGCAATGAGTAAAGTCTTTTGGATCTCACAACATACATTGTCTTTTACTGCAATAGGCATTAGATAACTCAAACATATGAGCTACACATATTAAACTTCGTAATAGGTGTTACAATTTTGTAATAAGTGTGGTCCTTGATCTCTTAATAGGTGTTCGCAACAAACTTAGACCAAATGACTTGAATTGAGCAAAACTCTCAAGATCTTAAAATAGGTATTGCATCCTACCAATGACTAATAGAAAAGCTCCCTAGATTGAGCTAAAGTTTTTAGACCCTCTAACGAGGTACTCTTAATAACAAAACATGCGTTAAGGATATTCAATGGGCATTGAAAGTTCACTAACAACCATTGATGTACTGTTAAAGATCTTGAAAAATATAGCATTAAGTTCACGCCTCCCCCAAAATCTATAACAAGCATTGTTCATATCTCAATAGGGGTTGATGTAAAAGTTTAATAAGCATTGAGAATGTCCAACAACCATTAAGGATTAGTTAAATAAATAAATGAGAAAGTCAAGGGAGGACCATTGAGTTAAATTTCTCTCTAATGGTTAGTTCCAACAGGCATTTTATTAGTACCAATGATCATTAAAGTTGTATTTTGCTTGACAATCACCCATTTTTAAGAAATCAAAGATGGTTGATGACTTAATAATAGTCGTGGAGAATTCTAACAGGCGTTGAGTGTATACATTTGTGACATAAAGTGACAGCTTTCTTTCTAATGACTAGTTCTTTGTTTTGACCTATAAAAATAGCTACTCTCAATAGAAATAATTAGAGAAAACCATTTCATTAAGTGGGTATTCTATTATGAATGTTATTTTCAAATAAAAAGGTGAATCAAGAGTTATCTAACAATCGAAAGAAGATCATCATTTAAAGCTTGTAAGTGTGATCTTCAAAATAGAGTTTGAAGAATAAGCTTTTTAGAAATTCTCTTAATACTCTCAACTAGATCAAGCATACTTTATGAGTGTACTTTAAAGTGTTTTACTACTTGAGTGAGAGAATTATCCTCATCTTTAAAGTTGTATTTTATTTGAGGAAACCCTTGGTTAGAGATCTTAAAAACCATGCTTTATGAAAGGTTTAAGGTAGTACATGAAAACTACTTTGGGAAAAGGTTTTGGTAACACCCATAAGTCTACTTGTAATAGCTCGGTAGTGCTCGAAAACAACTATTGTAAAGGTGGTTGATAGCACTTTAACCTATCTTGATAGTGAAGGCTTTAGTGGGTATACTGGAGGAGAGAATGTAGCCAAGTTATGTTGAACCTCTATAAATCTCATATCTTGATTCTTCATTCATTTATGCACTCAATTTTTATTTTTAATTACTTGCCATTTCCCTATTCAACCCTCTTTTAGGGCACCAAGGGACAATAGAGATGAACAGAAAGATAAAGATTATTGTTTTAGATGAGAGAGAAATGAAGAAAAGTGAAAAGAGGGAGGGGGGAGGGAAAAGGGGTAAGATGAGTTTAAATATGCTAAAAAGAGTTGAGAGGGGTAAAAAAATGAGCAAAAATGCATTGAAGAAGGGAGGTGTGCCGTTTGATTGTTAAATCACTTAATGACTAGCTATTATAGTTAGTCCCGACTACTATACATGTGTCATAACTGCTAATCTAGAAAATTTTGAGTAACACATGGATTTCTCTCAAAAAGGAATGAGGGTATTGGTAAAGAAATTTAAAATTTGAAACTTTCATGGTGGTGGTTGTTCAATCACGGTCACGAAGTTTGAAAAGAATAAAAAAAATAAGAGATGCTTAAAAGTAACAGTCGCGATTATGAAATTTCGATTGCGATTTATATGACATTTTTGAAAAACAATTTGAAATAAAGTTTTTTTAGAATATGGCTTATATCTATTGTGATTAAATTAATATATTAATGATTAATTCATACAATTTAGCATTGAAAAGCTCAAATGCAAATTGAATTAACACATCTAGCTCATGAAACATATTCATGATACAATCAATAAAGCATATCAAACAATCAATAAATATCAACCAATAATGCAATATGCACTTAATGAGATCAATTTTCACCCTAGGGGCTTCCATTTAACATCCTTAGTTCCCTCTATATGAAGTTCATTCTTTCCTCATTAAGGGGTTTAGAGAAAATATCCACAGGTAGGTGATTGGTGTCAATAAGCTCAAGCACCACATTACCACTTTGGACATGATCCCTAAGAAATTGATGTCTAATATTAATATGCTTACGGCTTAAATGTTGGATGGGATTTTTAGAAAGATTTGTTGCATTAGTGTTGTCACATTTGATGGGAATGTGATCAACATCTTTGCCATAATCTTTGAGTGGTTACTTCATCTAAAGAACTTAGGTGCAATAATAACCTACCACTACATATTCCTTTTCAATGGTGGATAAGACAACTAAAACTTGCTTCTTGCTAAATCTAGATACTTAATATTCATCAATAAATTGGCAAGTTCTGGAAGTGCTCTTTCTATCTATCAAACTATTAGTATAATCCGCATCCGAATATCTAAGAAGACTAAAAGAAGAATTTCTAGGATACTGAAGACCTAAATGCAATATACCATGGAAATACTTTAAGATCCTCTTAATAACATGCAAATGTTATTCCCTATAGCAAGATTGGAATCTAACATACAAGTAAACACTAAACATAATATCAAGTCTAAAGGAGATAACCAATCATAAGAGCCAATCTTACCTTTACACTTGTTCTCATTAATAGGTTTACCCAATTCATCATTGTCTAGTTTGATAGTTGCACTCATTGGGGTCTTAGCTACCTTTCATACATTCATGCCAAGCCTTTTGAGTAGCTCCTTTATGTACTTGGCTTGGTTGACGAAGATACCTTCTTTAGTTTGCTTAATTTGAAGACCAAGAAAGAACTTAAACTCACCCATCATGCTCATCTCAAATTCCCTAGTCATACACTTAGCAAATTCCTCACAGAGAGGTTCATCAGTAGCTCCAAATATAATATCATCAACAAATATTTGCACAATAAGTGTATCCTTATTATGGTTTTTCATAAACAAAGTTGTGTCAACCTTGCTTTTTCAAAATTATTTTGTAAAAGAAATGAACTAAGCCTTTCATACCAAACCCTTGGAGCTTGTTTCAAACCATATAATGCCTTAGTCAATTTGAAAATGTGATTTAGGAAAACATGAGACTTAAAACCTAGAGGTTGTTCAACATAAACTTCCTCCTTACTGAAACCATTTAGAAATGCACTCTTCACATCCATTTGAAAAAGCTTAAAATTCATATGGCATGCAAATGCTAAAAGAATTCTAATGTCCTCTAATCTTGCAACGGGGGCAAAGGTTTCATTATTATCAATGCCTTCCTCTTGGTTGTATCCCTTTGTAAATAATTTAACTTTGTTTCTTGTGATGAAACCTTGCTCATCTAACTTATTCCTAAACACCTATTTACAACCTATAATTGGGTGTTCCTTAGGCTTAGAAAAAAGTTCTTGAACTTTTTTTTCTCAAATTGATTTAGTTTCTTTTGCATAACAATCACTCAACTCTTATTGTCAAGAGTCTCATTAATTGACTTTAGCTTAATTTGAGAAACAAAAGCAAGATTATTATCTAAAACATGTAATTGAGCTCTTGTACTTACTCCCTTGGATGTCTTACCAATGATAAGATCCTTTGGGTGATCTTTGGAGTATCTCTAATCTTTTGGGAGTTCTTGAGCTTGGTTTTTCTCTTATTATTGTTGATCTTGCACTATTTCTTATGGTGGCTTATTGTCTTGAAATTCAATCACATTTTTTTTAAGAATAGGATCGAGCTCTAACTTTTCAAAGTCACCTACAAGATTATCAACAAGAGAACCTTTCTTAAGATCAAGTTTGCTAGATTCATAAAAAACAACATACATAGATTCTTCAACCACCATAAACTTTTTATTGAACACCTTATAGGTTTTCTAGTAGTGGAATAGCTAAGAAAGATAACCTCATCAATTTTTGAGGCAAATTTTATAAGGTTGTCCTTAGTATTGAGTCTATAGCATTTGCACCCAAATACTTTAGGACATGAAAGCTTGGGTTTTCTTATATTCCATAGCTCATAAGAAGTTTTATTTAGAATGGGTCTTTTGAAAACATGATTAGCAATATAACATGAAGTATTGATGGCTTTAGCCTAAAAGTAAATTGGTAAAGAATATTCGCTAAGCATAGTTCTAGCTATCTCTGCCAATTTTCTATTTTTCTTCTGTACAACATCATTTTGTTATGGTATTCTATAAGTATAAATATTATGAAAAATCCCATTTTCGAAATAATAATTTTTAAAAGATGCATTTTGAAATTATTTTCCTTGGTCACTCTTTATAGAAGAAATGAAGTAACCTTTTCATTTTGAACTCTTTTGGTAAAGCTTTTAAAAGCATCAAAAGTATCATTTTTATTAGCAAGGAAGGATACCCAAGCAAATCTAGTGTAGTCATCAACTAGCATAAAAGCATAATGCTTTCCACCAAGGCTAGCATTCCTAGTAGGTTCAACTAAGTCCATATGGATGAGTTGAAAAGGTTTAGAGGTACTTATAATATTTTTTACTTTGAAGGATGCTTGGTGTTGTTTCCCCATTTGACAAGGTCCACATGTAATGCCATTTTCATTTACAAAACTCATAGCATTCATGTCCAAAATACATATGCATAAAGGTTTTATTCATTATACATATAGAATCAAACATGTATTTAATGTACATATATGTTAACTAATTTCAAGGCTAGTGACTATAAACTGGTTCCTATCTAGATGTATATACATGACTCAAGGAGAGAGAGAGAGTTGGAATTCAGGCGACGACCTGTGATCCATGTTTCTCGATGCAAAACCTTAAGCAATAAAATGTCCAATCTTATGCTTGAGTATCTAAAAAAAATTTGTGATTTGGTGAGTTGTGACTCAATGAATAAAAATAATAGTCAGATTCTTATGGCACAACCAACATAAGAATATCATTAAGATACTACAAGTATAACAATTGACTATGCAAGTGCAAGTGCAATAGATTTATTTTTGTGTCGTGACCTTGCAAGGCAAACACTACTCTTGGGAATTCATGTGATTCAAGTGTGTTGTCCCTAGGCACCAAGAAGGGGGGTTGAATTGGTGTTTAAAAAATTTAAAATAAGGATGAAGAGAAGAAGAAGGATTAGAAAGAACACAAAGATTTTATAGTGGTTCGGGCAAAACAATGCCTACATCCACTCGCCAATCACTCAATTGGGTATTTTACTAATTCAATGGTGTTTTCAAGCTCACACCCAACTTACTACAACTTGTGTTTTAATGGCTAACACACAACCTTACAATAAAGTGTTTTCTAGGCTAACACAAAACCTTACTCAAGTG
>CATIWR010275885.1:0-45195 GCA_949677035.1 Omphalea diandra
CCACTATCTTTCAAAGGTGTTTTCAAGCTTACACCAAACTTTTACACTTGTGTTTTGAAGGCTCACACAACAACCTATACACTTGTGTTTTTAGGCTTACACAATAACCTTTACAACTTGTGTTTTAACAGGCTCACACAACAACCTCTCTTAGTGTTTTCACAGGCTCACACTATAACCTATTACAGATGGTATTTGTGCTCACACCCAACAATGACTTAAAAAATAGAAACAAGTAAGTAGCAAAATTGCAAGAGTTTGGGTACAAAGTTATTAATTCTCTTGCATTTACATATGTTTGGTGAGGTATTTATAGCCTCTACCCACCAAAGAGACATTGCAATAAAACTGGTACAAAATCATCAAAGTGTGCTAGACAGATTTTTGAATTAAATGTTTAACTGTCATGATTTGCGGTCATGAATTTCAAATTTCATAAGGAAAACCCTGTTTGTGTCTAACGACTAGTCCATGTGACAGATTCTGATTAGTTCACCAGAAAAATATAGTTGTTACCTTTCATCTGCTCTCAAAAGTAGCGATCGCGATTTAACTTATACAGAACACGACTTTGGACACAAAATTCCTTTGCCAGAAGTGTTCATCTTCTTCTTTTGGATTCACGGTCGCTACCAATAAGTTCCCATCGTGATTTTTGACTTCTAACAGTTGCCTGAGACACTTGTCAAGTTGTGATTGTGGACTTGATTACATCTTGAGTTACTTCAAATTTCGCGATCGCGACTGAGGCAAGCTTTACACTGCGAATTTGTTTGTCACTTTTGGAGTTCTTCCTTTGGGTGAGTCGCGACCGAGAATGACTTCGTAATCTTGTCTGTCTGATCTTCTAGTAAGTCTTCTAATAGATCGCGGTCGCGAATCTTATATTGCAATCGCAATTTATAAGTTACTTCACATTCTTTAAATATTAAGATTTTTATCCAACTTCTAACTTAAAGATTTACACGAATACTGTAAAACAACACTAAATAGAAATATTAAAAATGATCAATCCCCTTTGTCAAGATCAAAAGAGGCCTAAGACTTAGGGTTAACTACCCTAGTCCAACAATCTCCCTCTTTTTGATTTTGACAACTTAAATTGATCCTTAAGTGAAAAAGATGTAGGAAAGTGAAGTTGAATTGTAATATGATTTAATGAATACTTATGACAAAATTTACTAAGTATATCGTTCATTCAATCAAAGGTGAAGTTGATAAAACAATAAGTATATTACTCCTCCTCAACTTATGCTATAGTTATTCTCAAGTTATTTCATTATTTTCTCCCTTTCACAATCTCTTCCCCTTTAGCAATATCAAAAAGAGGGTATATAAGGGAAAAAAAGAAATTAATGCATAAGAATTCATAAGGAGTAAACATAATGCAATGGATAAAAAAATAAACATCAATCACATAAAATAACAATGTTTGCAAAGAAACAAGTTTTATTTATATATATTCATAACTCTGGGATCACAAGATTTGTTAAAAAAAACATAAGGAAAGTGAAAAACAAATACAAAAGATCCCTAATCTAAAGTAGTGGAGAATCATCTCCGGAAGATGGTGTATCTGACACTTGTTGTTCTCCCTCGACTTCGTCTCCATCCTCTACGTTGTCTTTATTGCCATCTCCATCTTGCGTATCTTCAAAGTAGGTGAAGTCTGAAAGATGGCAAGGAGGAACTCCTAGTTTCTCTTGGAGATCCACTATATCACTGTGAAGATGAGAAAGGAAAAGGAACTTCTCTTCATCATCCTCATAAGCTTGTCCAACTTACGATTAATGGTGGTAAGAGATAACTTGGACTTTGGTTTCGATTGAGGAGGAGGGACTTAAATGTTGCCTTCTTCGATTTGAAGCCTCTTTCGTTTGGAAGCTTAGGAGGTTTCAATCTTCTTTGCACCGATGGCACCAAGGGTATAGATGTACATGTCCGGATGGATTGCCTTGGCATTGATGAGATAGGTTAGGTCTAGGAAGTTTTAAGAGGGAAGGAGCTTCTTCGTAAGGAATTTCTCTTTCTCCTCATCAAGTGCTCCAACAAAGTGGTAGATGGCTATTATGTGAGAGGGTAAGAGAAACTGGCTTTTAGGTTTTATACTTATGTGGATCAATTGATCCACAAGGTAACGACCAATTTGGATAGGTTAGTTCTTGACAAGGCAAAATAAGAATGCCAAGTCCTTCTGTGAAACCTTCTCGTTGCCATCTCCTCTTGCATTGATGGAGAAGGTGATGATGCGATGAAGGATCCACAAGGGTAGGGTTTTGATGTGTTTGGATAAGGAGGAGCAGGGGTCGTGTTTAGTTTCGATGGATATCTCCGACCAAAATTCAGAGTAGATGACATCGAGTGTGGAGATGATGAATGGGTGTGTTCTCCGACTTGTAGGTTGAAAAGGGAGGATAAGTGGTCGAACGTGATGTAGAAGGGGTTGCCGAAGGCTCGGAACACCAACCCATATTGGTCGACTCTCAAATCAGATTTTTGGCTTAGTTGCACGGTGCATATGAACTCGCATACAACCTCCTCGTATCCTGGATCATCTTGGAAGATGAATTGGTTCCAGCCCAGATTGGAGAGAAATGCGCGAATCTCCGCATTGATGCCCAACGTCTCCAACATGAAAGTTGATGGAATTTTATTTAAGAGAATCACTTTGGAGGAGTTCGCCTTGAATCTCTCCTTTTCCTCCTTGGTGATTACCTTCATGAGATGGAGGGTAGGAGGTGTTGAGGGCTGAGCCACTGCCTTGCCTTTGTCAGCCTTGAAGAATGTCTTGGGAGCCATAACAAGAAAAAGGAAGAAAGCTTGAGAGATTTTTTGAGAGAGAATAAGTGTTTGGAAGTAAAGTGAGAAAAACACTGTTGAAGGGGGTATTTATAGGCTTGAAGGGGTGCAAAAATAGTCATAAATGGCTAAAAATGAATTACATGAAGAGAGAAAATAATTGGCAATCAAATCACTTAATTGCCTAGGCAGTTACTCTAATTCGCGTTCGCGAAATCAGAAGTTGGGACCACGAATTCCAAAAAATGTGAGTAACGAACAAATTTTCCTCGAGAAAAGGTGTGTCAACGGTCATATTTTTGAAAACTGACCAAAATTTGCGGCGGAGAGCAATTTTCACGATTGTGAATTGACACTTGGTAGCCGGGTGAAATTGACTTCTAATTCGCGACCATGAAGACAAAATAACGACCGCAAATTATGAGTTAGTATGGATAAGTATGAGAAAATTTTGAAAACATGTGATCCACCAGAAATAAATAATAAACCTGTTCATACAATTATCACTCATGTATAACATACATAACAATCAATCATAGGATCAAAATTTTCACTTTAGGGAGCTTTCATCAAGCATTCCCAATTCTCTCTTAATGGGGTTCATCCTTTCTTCATTTAGAGGTTTACTGAAAATATTTGCAAGTTGATGATTTGTGTCAATAAACTCTAACACAACATCACCCTTTTACACGTGATCTCTAAGAAAATGATGTCTAATATCTATGTGCTTACTCCTAGAGTGTTGGATTGGATTCTTAGAGAGATTAATAGCACTTGTATTATGACATTTGATGGGAATGTGATAAACTATTTTGCCAAAATCCTTCAATTATTATTTTATCCAAAGAACTTGGGTACAACAACAACTCGTCGCCATATGCTTGGCTTTCACTGTAGATAAGGCAACCGATACTTGCTTTTTAATAAACCATGAAACTAGGCATTCACCTATGAATTAGCAAGTCCCGAAAGTGCTTTTTTTGTCTAGCAAGCTACTCACATAATCTGCATCTAAATACCCTATGAGACTAAATGAAGAATCCCTAGGACACCATAATCCTAAGTGTATTGTGCCATGCAAATACTTAAAGATCCTTTTAACAGCATTCAAATGAGATTCTATAGGAGAAGATTGAAACCTAGCACACATGCAAACACTAAACATGATATCTGGTCTTGAAGCAGTAAGATAGAGTAGAGATCTGATCATACCTCGATATCTCTTTTCATCTACTTCTTTACCTGATTTATCCTTATCTAGTTTGACGGTATTGCTCATTGGAGTTTTACCTACTTTACAACCATCCATTTCGAATTTCTTTAGCATTTCCTTTTTATATTTGGCTTGGTTGATGAATATCCCTTCCTTGGATTGCTTGATTTGTAGACTGAGAAAGAATTTGAGCTCTCCCATCATGCTCATTTCAAATTCCCTAGTCATACACTTAGCAAAATCCTTATAAAGAGATTCATTAGTAGCACCAAAGATAATATCATCAACATAGATTTGAATGATTAATGTATCATGCTTGTGTTTTTTGACAAAAAGTGTGGTGTCCACCTTCCCTTTCTCAAAATCATTTTTCAAGAGAAATGAACTAAGCCTTTCATACCAAGCTCTTGGGGCTTGTTTCAATACATATAAGGCTTTGTTCAATTTGAAAACATGGTTTGGAAAACAATAAGACTCAAAACCAGGAGGTTGTTCAACATAGACTTCCTCCTTTATGATGCCATTCAAAAAAGCACTTTTTCACATCCATTTGAAAAAGTTTAAAATTCATATGACATGCAAAACCTAAGAGAATCCTAATGGCCTCTAATCTTGTAATTAGGGCAAAGGTCTCATCATAATTTATTCCTTCCTCTTGGTTGTATCCTTTGGCAACCAATCTAGCCTTATTTATAGTAATGAGACCTTACTTATCTAACTTATTCCTAAATACCCACTTACAACCTATAATTGGGTGTTCCTTAAACCAAGGGATAAGTTTCCATACCTTGTTTCTCTCAAATTGATTGAGTTCTTCTTGCATAGCAAGTACCTAACTCTCATCATCAAGAGCCTCATCAATTGACTTTGGCTCAAGTTGAGAAACAAATGCAAGATTATTATCTAAGAGTTGAGATCTAGTACTTACACCCTTGGAAGTATCACCAATGATTAAGTCCTTAGGGTGATACTTTGGAGAATCTCCAATTTTTGGGTAGATCTTATCTTGGCTCATTTTCTTATTGATGTTGATGTTGGTCTTCATCTACTTTTGATGAATCACCTTCTTCTTTTTCTATATCAACTCTCTTTGTAGAATCATCCAATTCTACCTTTTCAAGATCACCTATAAGATCATCAACAAAAATACCTTTCCCAAGATCAAGTTTACTAGATTCATAAAAAATAACATTCATAGATTTTTCAACTACCATTTTACTTTTGTTAAAGACTCTATATGTTCTATTGGTGGTGGAATAACCCAAGAAGATTCCTTCATTTCTTTTGGAATCAAATTTTTAAAGATTATCCTTAGTGTTTAAAATATAACACTTACATCCAAATACTCTTAGGTATGAAATTTTAAGTTTTCTACCATTCCAAAGCTCATAAGAAGTTTAATTGAGAATAGGTCTTTTGAAAACTCTATTTGTAATATAACATAAGCTATTAATAGCTTTGGCCCAAAAGTAATTTGGTAAGGAATACTCATTGAGCATTGTCCTAGCCATTTCTACCAAAGTTTTATTTTTCCTCGCTACAAGACCATTTTGTTGTGGTGTTTTAGGAGTTGAAAAATTATGAAAAACTCCATTCTCCAAACAATAATTTTCAAATGATTCATTTTGAAATTCCTTTCCATGGTCATTTCTAATAGAAGATATGAAGTAACCTTTTTCATTTTGAACTCTTTTTGCAAAACTTTTGAAAGCATCAAATGAATCATTCTTATGAGCTAGAAAAGATACTCATGTGAACCTAGAGTAGTCATCTACAAGGACTAATGCATAATGTTTTCCACCTAAGCTAACACTTCTAGTAGGTCCTACTAAGTCCATATGGATAAGTTGAAGTGCTCTAGATGTACTTACAACATTTTTGGCTTTATGAGAGGCATGGTGTTGCTTTCCCATTTGGCATGGACCACATGTCTTGTCCTTGGAGAAATTGAGCTTGGGAAGCCCTTCCACTAACTTTCCTTTGGATAGGCTTTGAAGAAGATCCATGCTTGCATGTCTAAGCCTTCTATGCCACAACCAGGCTTCATTGTTTAAAGACATAAGACACTTAAAAGATTGGTTAGCCAAATTGTCTAAGTCAATTGAGTAGGTATTGTCTTTCCTTTCACCCTTGAAAATAACTTCATCATCCACTAAAGTGGTGACTCAGCATTCTCTAGGATCAAAGGTGACCTTATTACCTTTATCACACAATTGACTTACACTTGACAAATCATGTTGTAAACCACTAACTAAAATAACATTATCAATTAAAGAACATCCATTCTTACCAATGGTTCCAATGCCAATTACCTTACCCTTGGCATTGTTACCAAATGTGACATCTCCACCCTCTTTTTCTTTCAATGTCATGAATAGCTTTCTATTTCCAATCATGTGCTTGGAACATCCACTATCTACATGCCAATTGCTTGATTTGGTGGTTGCCATATTCCCCTACACAATAAAAGTGAGTTACCTTTTCTTAGGTACCCAAGCATACTTGGGTCCTAGGGGGTTAGAGTTTGAAGGGTCCTCTAATTTGAGGTGAGCCTTTCTAATGAAACAATGAATGTTAATATGTCCAATTCTCATGCAATAATGGCATTGGAGTTTAAACTTAGGAGTCTTTCTCCTTTGCACATATTTAGTATGAGTAGGAGGCCTTCTCATACCATGGTCATGTGAATGCATGCATGAACATGTATGATAAGTAAGAGTAGAAATTTTTTTTATGAGAATGAACATGTTTTTTGTTGTAGATATAGGCATGGTGAGTTCTTTGAGTCTTGGCTCTAGAGCTTTGGGGGGCCTTCCCTTTGCCTTTAGGCTTAAGAGGCTTAGTGCTAGGAGCACTTTTCTTTCCAATTACCTCAACGCTTGAGGTTTGAGGTTGTGAAGCCCTAACAAATGTAGTTTGAGATGATGAGAGGCTCCATTAAAGCCTAAACCATGTCTAACTAGTGGTGGTCTTTGTGACACAATCAATGTATCCAAGGCTTCTTTTCATTTGTGGAACTTAGAGATTGAGCATCTAAGCTCGATGACTTCTCCTTTTAGAGTGTCATTCTCCTTCCTTAATGAAGCCATAGAATAAGATGAAGTGGAAAGTCTTTCTACTGAATTTTTTAGTTCTTCATTAGAAGTCCTTAACTTATTTACAAGATCACTAAGAGTCCTGTATTCATCTTCTAATTTTGAGCACCTTTTCTTATAAGTGTTCACTTGTGACTTGTACTTATCACATCTCATGGTTAGAGCCTGTAGAAGCTCTTCATCTATCTCATCAAATTCAAAATCAGAATTAGAATGTGAAGAATTACTTACCTCATTAGAAAAATCTTGTTGTGCCATGAAGCATATGTTGGCAACCTCTCTTTCTTCTTCTTCTTCTTCACTTGAGCTATCATCCCAAGTGGCTGAAAAACTTTTCTTCTTCTCCTTGTTCCATCTCTTATTCTTCTTTAATTTGGGACATTCATACTTGATGTGACATTGCTTGCCGCATTCATAACAAGTGACTTTGTTGGATTTCTCTCTTGGATTAGGAGTTATCTTCTTGAAGCCTTTTCTTTCCTTTCTTCTCTTAATCAACTCCTTTGTCCTTCTGGAGAGCATTGCTAGGTCCTCCTCTTCGTTGTCACTTTCTTCATCACTTGAGGTGATCTCTACCTCCTTCTCTTTTGTTGAAGCTTTAAGAGCCATGGTTTTTCTTTCTTTCTCTGGTTTGTCTCCTTGGCCTCTTAGCTTCTTCATTTGTTCATTTTTTTGGAAGGCCAACTCATGAGTTAAGAGTTTGCCTATCAACACAACAGTTGGAACCTTTCCAATTTTCGGATTTGACTCTTATATGTTGCAAACTCTAGCACCAAATTTATCTAGAGGAAGAGTTTTAAGGATTTTTATGTTTACCACATAGATTATAAGAGTTTTTCCAAATTTTTTCATATTATTGACAATGGACAAGAGCCTGTTTGTCATTTCTGTAATGCTTCCATTGTCTTTCATCATGAAGAGTTCTCATTCGGTGACATATATCTCCAAATGGCTTGATTTGACTAGAGTTGTGCCTTCATGATAGTTCTCTAGAGTCTTCCAAATGGCATGAGTTGTTTTACAGTATTGCACTCTTCCAATCTCTTCTTTAGAGAGTGAGCTTAGAAGAATGGTCATTGCTCTCTTATTCTTACCATTTGATCTTAGGTGTGCTTTAACCCATTTGTCCCTTGGGATTAATTCTTCATTTCCATCCACAACTCTGGTGGGTGGCTTCCATTCCTTGATGACCACATCCCAAAGGTATACTTCCAATGAGTATAGTATGTTCCATCGAAGTATGGTTTGAGTTGTGAGTGGATTCCCTCTTGTGCCATGATCTTTGTTCACCCAATGAAGGTTTGATTGTGAAGTGAGGCTCTGATACTACTTGATGGCCCTAGGCACCAAGAAGGGGGGGTTGAGTTGATGTATAAAAATTAAAATTGAAAAGAGAGAGGAGAAATGAGATGAGAGGAAACACAAGATTTATAGTGGTTCGGGTATAATCAACCCTACGTCTACTCCCTAATTCTTCAAAATTGGGTATTCTACTATCTTTCAAAGGTGTTTTCAAGCTTACACCAACTTTTACACTTGTATTTTGAAGGCTCACACAACAACCTATACACTTGTGTTTTTAGGATTACACAATAACCTTTATAACTTGTGTTTTAACCAGCTCACTTAACAACCTCTCTTAGTGTTTTGACAGGCTCACACTATAACCTATTAGAAATGGTGTTTGTTCTCGCACCCAATAATGACTTAAGGAATAGAAAAGAGTGAGTAGCAAAATTACAAGAGTTTGGGTACAAAGTTATTAATTCTCTTGCATTTACATCTGTTTGGTAAGGTATTTATAGCCTCTACGCACCAAAGAGACGTTGCAATAAAATTGGTATAAAATCATCAAAGTGTGCTAGGCAGATTTTTGCATTAAATGCTTGACAATCATGGTTCGCGATCACTATTACTCATTCACGATCGCAAATTCCAAATTTCATAAGGAAAACCCCATTTGTGTCTAACAACTAGTCACATGGCAGCTTCTAATTAGTTCACCAGAAAAATATAGTCGTTGCCTTTCACTTGCTCTCAAAAGTAGCGGTCGCAATTTAACTTGTACAAAATGCGACTCTGGACATGAATTCCTCTGTCAGAAGTGTTCATCTTCTTTTTTTAGGTTCACAGTCGCTACCAACAAGTTTCCATTGCAATTTTTGACTTTCAACAGTTACCTGGGACACTTGTCAAGTTGTGATTATGGACTTGATTACATCTTGAGTTACTTCGAATTTCGCGGTCGCGACTGAGGCAAGCTTTACACTGCGAATTCGTCTGTCACTTTGGAGTTCTTCCTTTGGGTGAGTCGCGGCCGAGAATGACTTCGCGATCTCATCTGTCTGATCTTCTAGCAAGTCTTCTAATGGATTATGGTTGTGAATCTTAAATTGCGATCGCAATTTACAAGTTACTTCACATTCTTTGAAGATTAAGATTTATATCCAACTTTTAACTTAAAGATTTACACAAATACTGCAAAACAACGCTAAATAGAAACATAAAAAGTGATCAATCTCCTTTGTCAAGATCAAAAGAGGCCTAAGACTTAGGGTTAACTATCCTAGTCCAATAGAAATTTTTAAAACTTATTAAGGCTATAAAACTTATTAAGGCTATCTTGTGGCATTCAACTAAGACTTATCACTCATCTTCTTTCTCTCTTAAGTGTGGTGTCTTAACCTTCTTTACCTTTAGTTCTTTGATTCTTGATATTTAGGTTCATTAAGTTATTGTTAATTAAGGGGTTGGGGTATTACAAATCTAAAATAAACTTTCTTAGAATAATTCATTCTGCACGATTGATTCTTATTTCAAACATCAAGATTCAATCCATTTGGTACTAGAGCCAAAGTTCTAAATAGGTTTACATTATCTTTATTTTACTAATTCCTTGTTATTGCATTGTGTTTACTAATTTGGCCAAATACATCAATTCAAATCTATTTGGTGGCCAAATTCCTTTTCTTTCAAATTTTTGCATCCTCTTTTCTTTATTTAGTTTGTATTGGTCATATAAAGTAAAAGAAAAAAAGGAAAGAGATGAAAAGAAAAAAAAGGGAAGCAAATAGATTTAGTTTTATATAAAAATCAGGTTATTGCAATTGTGTTTTATTTGCATCAATACCTTGCTTTCAATATTGTTAAGTGTTTTCATCATAATTTGGAGTTTTAATCTTTATTTGAACTCAATTTCATCATCATACATTATGTCCAAAAGTTTTTTTTAAAAAATAATAGCCCAATTCTTATTTTTCATATTCCAAACAGATTTGAATTTGTTTTTAAACCTTCAAACTAATTTTTCTTTGATTTAGTGATTTGGTTTCTTTAGTTTTGACCATCATACATATCTGAATTAATTTATTTAATTAGTTAACAGAAAGGAAGACATTGAAAGGT
This sequence comes from Omphalea diandra, assembly GCA_949677035.1. Taxonomy (NCBI): domain Eukaryota; kingdom Viridiplantae; phylum Streptophyta; class Magnoliopsida; order Malpighiales; family Euphorbiaceae; genus Omphalea; species Omphalea diandra. The sequence continues at coordinate 10,513 of CATIWR010275885.1, forward strand.
GAAAGGCTTTGTAATAAGCATATTCGAGAGTAAAAGCCATATTGTTTAACATAATTAATATTATGATTCACTTTCACATTTAATACAAATTTAATAACTTATATTTTCTTTTTTTGCTTAGTTTTCCAATACACAATTTATGTGTATACATTTCTAACATGCTTTCATAATTGTCTTTATCTAAGTCCTAGAATTTGATTCTTAGGGGTCTCACATAAATAAAGACTCCTTTTCCTAAATGATGAGTTTGAAAATGTTAAATTTGATGAAATCATGATGATTTTAATGATATAATGATGATTAATTAAGATATAGTAGAAGTTAGAAAGGATGACTAAGAGATATGGAAGTGAAAAAAATTTGTCATAAAGAGAAAGTAAGTATAAGTTATGATGCATAAGTATGTACATGTAAGAAATGATAATTAATGAACACGAATGAATGATGGTATTAAAGTTAAATAATAAAAAAAATGTCTATATTATGTAAAAGAGGAAATTATGTTAAAGGATTTGTTGGGGGAGATAAAAAAGGATTATGAAAGCTAAGGTGTAAGTTAAGTCTAGTGCATAATCTTTCAATGGCTCCTAAGATATGTAAAGTGTGATCAACGTGTGATATATGGCATATTAATGATGTTTTTAAATGTATTTTAGATGCCTAAAATTAGCATTTGAAGTGTTATGATCATAATGATAGGGATGCTAATAAGGCTTTATAAGATCCTTTGCACATCAATGGGAGCCCATTACAAGAGCCAAAGCCAAAGAGAGGAGAAATACACTCAATGGGCTAGTACAAGAGATTTGAGCTTTTGTTGCATCAAGGCAAGCTAATAAGCATGATTTGGGCTTGGATAACTTCTTGAAGATCATATGTATCCAAGCTAGTGGGCTGCCTTAGGAGTTAAGAGATGGACCAAGAACTTACAAAAATAAAAGAGGTCTTCTACTTGTCTATTTTGGGTTGATTTTGAGCATTTAATAAAGCCCATATGAATTGGGCTTATTTTTCTTGCGATGGGCATATTTTGAGTATTTCTAAAAGAGGAAAATCTTTTTTGGTTCCTTATTAGGGTTGTTATCAAGTTTTCTCTTTGGTTTAAGACTTTATTTTCTAGTTAGCTTAAAACTAGTTTTCCTTTTCTATATGAAACTAGTTTTCTTTTTTTCTTTTTGCTAATCTATTTAAGAAGTTATTTAGGACTAATTTTCTCATTTCAAATAGGATTATAAGTGTGTTGAGTAATATGTACAAGCTATGAGCAAGGGAGAAAGAAATTTATTTAGTAATCAGTTGAATAGCTTATCTCTATGTGCTTTTCTTTCTTTAGTTCATCATTAAACTTTTTAAGATTTTATCAAGGCTATCTTATGGTGTTCAACCTAGATTTATCCCTCACCTTCTTTCTATCTTGAGTGTGGTGCCTTAAACCTTCTTTCTTACACCTTTAGTTATTTGATTGCTGATATATATGGGGTTTTAGGTTAATAATAACTTAGGTTCTTGCTAATTAAGGGGTTGGGGTTTTACAAATCTATTATAGACTTCATTAGGTTAAATTTATTTTATGTGATTAATTTTTGTTTTAAACATCTAGATTCACTTCATTTGGTATCAAAGCCAAAGTTCTCAGTAGATTTACATATCTTTATTTCATTGATTCCTTGTTATTGCATTGTGTTTACTAATTTGGTCAAATACATCAACTGCAATTTGTCTGGTGGCTAAATTCCTTTTCTTTCAAATTTTTGCATCCTGTTTTCATTATTGAATTTATATTAGTCATATAAAGTAAAATAAAAAGAAAAAAGAAAGAGAAGGAAAGGAAAAAAGGAAGCAAATATATTCAATTTTGCATAAAAATTTAGTTTGGTGCAATTGTGTTTTATTTGCATCAATAACTTACTTTTAATATTATTAAGTGTTTTTCATCATAATTTGGAGTTTTAATATTTATCATTTTCATCATCATACATTCTGTCCAAATGCCTTTTTCAAATAGTAGCCCAATTTTTATTTTTTCATATTCCAAACAAATTTGAATTTGTTCTTAAACCTTCAAACTAATCTTTTTTTTTTCTTTTTGATTTGGTGATTTGGTTTGTTTAGTTTTCATATCATACAAATCTGAATTGATTTATTTAATTAGTTCCTTAAAGAACAAAAAGGAAGAAATCAAGACGTGAAAGGCTTTGCGGTGAGCATATTAGAGAGTAAAGCCACTAATATTATGATTCGCTTTCACATTTAATACAAATTTGATAACATATTTTATTTTTTTGTTTAATTTTCTATTAGACAAGGTTAGTCAAACTTAAGTCAAAGCTCTCTTTGGTTCTGGACAATATAGATTGAAAGGTTCTAAGACTTATTTTAAGTGTTGGTTTTGTAGAAATTAAGTTAGAAACTCATTGAAAGTTGAATGGAAGTACAAATCCCAAGTCTCAAAATTGACCTCAAAATCAAGTCCACTACAAGGACATTGAGATTGCCACCTCATGAAAATAAGGAACTAAATGTTCTCGCGTAAGAGTCATGATGGGCTTCGTGACCTCAACTTTCAAAAGCTTGAAGAAGTCATCCAACAGTTACATGGGATGTCAACTGATGAGTGTAATGTGTCCAAAGGAATATTGGGAGATTTCAAGTTTGCAATCACAAATATTATAGCGGCTGCAACATACCTTCAAGATGAAATGTGAACTTCTAGTTTGATTCAAGGTAGAAGTAGCGGTCCCCTATTTTAGCTCTATTTCAGTAGTGACTATGACCAAAAAGTCTCAATCGCGACATTTATAATTCATTAGAAGGATCCAATGACTAGTTTCTTGAAGGACAAATTTTAAGTGATAGGTGCTACTAGCCGTTAGACACATTTGAATATTATGATTGAAAAAGCAAAATCTAAAGTGGAACATTAATCACCACTGTGATTCCCTTATCTTAATCATGAATTGACTCTAACAAGAATTAAATGCAAGATTTGTCAATCTAACTTTAGAGATTTGCACATAGTTTTGTTTGCAACATCTCTTTGGTGGTTGGTTCTTATAAATGCCCTACCAATGCCTTTGAATGTAAGAGGCTAACCAATTATTGTATCTAAACTCTTTCACATTTAACTTTTAAAGATTAAACTCATTTATTTTTTATACTTAGGTTGTTGTAGGTTTGGTGTGAGCCATAAACACTTTAGGTCTGGTTTTAAAGTGAGCCTAAGTGAGAAAAAACTATTGTGCAAGGTTACATGTGAGCCTTAAACACAACTATAATTTGGATTTGGTATGACCCTAAACACTAAGTTTAATATGAGCTTGTAAACACCTTTAAGAGTTAGTGAAATACACAATTATGGAATTAGGGAGTGAATGTTGGGTTTTTTAATATCGCAATCACTATAAATTACTTGTGTTAATTCTTCTTCTCTTTTTCCTTAAACTTTAATTTTTTTGGACTCCCTTCAAAAATTCAAATTCCCCACTAATTCAACACCTTCTTAATGCATAAGGGTCAACAAGTGGTATAAGAATGCAAGTCTCAAAATTTGTCTTAATTGCTTGAGAAAAGATCATGACACAAGAAGGAATCCACACTCACCTTAATTCATTCTTTGGTGGATCTGATTATGCACATTGGAAGTATAGAATGGAAATTTATCTTGATAGTGATGTGGGGGATCTTTGGGATGTAGTTGCAAAAGAATGAAAGCCACCCACTTAAGTAGTGGATGGACGTGAAGAGTTGCTTCCTAGAGAAAAATGGGTTGAAGCCCATTGAAAGGAAAATGGGAAGAACAAAAGAGCAATGACAATCATCTAGAACTCTCTTTCAAGAGTGGAATATGGAAGAGTCCAACACTGTCACACCGTTCATAGCATATGAAAGGCCTTGGAGAACTACCATGAAGGCACAATGCAAGTCTAGACAAGTAGATTGGGCATGTATGTGAAAGAGTATAAACTTTTCATGATGACGGTGAATGAGAGAGTCACTGATATGATAAATAGGCTACTTACCATCATCAATGAAGGAATATAGGAGAACTCTCACCAATTATAAAATAAACACCAAAATCCTTAAAATGCTTCCTTTGGAAAGATTTGGGGTTAGAGTGTGTAGTATTGAAGAGTTTAATGAAGACATTGGCAAAATACCAATTGATGTCCTCATTAGAAAGCTACTTACACATGAGATGGCCATTAAGAAGGATAAGGAAATGAAGAGGATAAAAGGACAATGAGACAAAGGATAGAAGAAAATTTTTGCTCTCAAGTCTTCTAATAAAGATAAGGAAGTAGAGGTAAAATCTAGTAAAAGTGATGAAAGTGAGAAAGAAGAAAAAGAGTTTCCTATGCTTTCAAGGAGGTCCAAGAAGCTCATAAGAAGAAGGAAAGAAAGAAGAAATCTCAAGAAGACATCATCCAACTTTAAAGAGAAAAAGAATGATGTGACTTACTTTGAATGTGGGAAGCAAGGTTGTATCAAGTATGATTGTTCCAAGCTCAAGAAAAAGAAGAAAAGGGACAAAGAGAAGAAAAAAGGCTTCAAGGAAAGTTGGGACGAAGACTTAAGTGAAGAGGAAGAAGATGATGAGGTTACAAAGTTTTGCTTTATGGCTCAAGAGGACTCCTTCAATAAGGTAAGTACTTTTTTTCAATTTTGTGATGATATTGATTCTTATGAGGATAAAAATGAGGATAATGCTCTACTTGAAGCCATGTCCTTGAGATGTGACAAATATAAGTCCAAAATGAAGGTTTATTAAAAAAATGTTCTTAACTTGAGGATGATTTCAAAGTTTAAATGATCTTATTTGTAACTTGAGAACTTTTAACGAGGTACTCAAGAAATCTTTAGAAAAAATTTCTCAAACTCCATCCTCACTTAATTCTTTGAGAAAAGAAAACGACTCTTTGAAAAATGAGGTCATAAAGTTTAAGAAATTCAATCTTAAAATTTCATAAAAGGGAAGGAAGCTTTGGATACACTCATTATATCTTAAAGAACACCCTTGAGACATGGTCTTCGCTTCAATAGAGCTTTCACATCCATATTTTCTCCTCCTACTTTCATTAAAGCTTTCGCCTTCAAACTTCTACATAAAGGTGGTTCAAAAGAAGAGTAATCCAAGCACCAAGCCTCTTATGCCTAAGGGCAAGGGTAAGTCACCTTAAAGCTCTAAGGCTAAGCCTCAAAGAGCTAATCATGCATTTATATACCAAAAGAGGCATGTACAAAGACACACACCTCTTACTCCTCAGCACCCATGTTCTTTCATGCATTCATATAGTTGTGGTATGAGAAGGGCTCCTTCCCATGCTAAAATTGCATATAAGAGAAAGGTTAATAAGTTTAAGCTCCAATGCCACTATTGCATTAAATATGACCATATTAATGATTTTTGCTATATTAAGAAAGCTCAAATCAAACTTGAGGATCTTTCCAAGCCTAAACCCTTAAGACCTAAATATGTTTGGGTACCTAAATAAGGTGAATTTGTTTTATTTGTAGGTTTGCTTGGAAACCACCAATGAGGACGATAATGATTCGCATGTGAATAGTGGGTGTTTAAAGCATATGATTGAAAATAAGAAACTATTCACATTTGTTAAAGAAAAAGATGGTGGCAATATGACATTTGGAAACAATTTTAAGGGTAATGTAATTAACATTAGTGTGATTGGTAAGAAAGGTTGCCCCCTTATTGATAACGTACTTTTAGTTTATGGTTTAAAACATAACTTATGAAGTATAAGTCAATTATATGATAAAGGTAACAAATTTACCTTTGATTCTAGAGAATGCCTTAGTACCACCTTGATATATGAGAATGTAGTTTTCAAAGGTGAAAGGCAAGGTAACACATACATAATTGATGTAGGCAATTTAGCTACCCAATCTTTCAAGTGTCTTGTGTCCATTAGCAATAAATCATGGCTTTGCCATAAAAGACTTGGACATGCAAGCATAGAGATTTTTCGAAGTCTATCAAAAAATGAGCTTATGGAAGCTCTTCTTAAGCTAAAGTTCATCAAAGGCAAGACAAATGGATCTTGTCAAATGGGAAAGTAGCACTAAGCATCCCATAAGGCAAAAAATGTTGTAAGTGCTTTTAGACCTTTTCAACTTATTGATATGGAATTGGTTATACCTACAAGAAATGCTAGCCTTGGGAGTAAACATTATGCATTTGTCCTAATTAATGACTACTTTAGGTTCACTTAGGTTAGTTTCTTGGCTCATAAAAATGATGTTTTTATACTTCAAAAGTTTTACAAAATATGTTCAAAACAAAAAAGATTACTTCATTTTTTTATATTAGAAGTGATTATAGAAAGGAATTTTAAAATGAACATTTTGAAATTTATTATTTAGAGAATGGAATTTCACATAACTTTTTGGCTCCTGGAACAACACAACAAAATGGTGGTGTAAAGAGAAAGAATAGAACATTGGTTGAGATGGCTAGAATTATACTCAATAAGTATTCTCTTCTAAATTACTTTTGGGTTGAAGCCATCAATACCTCTTGTTATATTACTAATAGAGTTTTTAAAAGACCCATTCTAAATAAAACTTTATATGAGCTATGGAATGGATGAAAGCCTAAGCTTTCACACCTTAGAGTGTTTGGATGTAAATACCACATTTTGAATACTAAGGACAATCTTGAAAATTTTTCTTTAAACTAATGAGGCTATATTTTTAGGCATTCCACCACTAGCTAGGCTTATAAAGTCTTTGACAAAAAATCCATAATGGTTGAAGAGTTAATGAATGTTATTTTTGATGAGTCTAATAAGCTTAATCTTAGGAAAGGTACTCTTATTGATGATCTTATAGGTGACTTTGAGAAGTTAGAGCTTAACTCCTTACCAAAGGAAGTTGAGATTAATGTTGAAGAGCAATATCCATCTCAAGTGGTAGAAAAAGTTCCACCTCAATAAGAAGACAACCAAGCTTAAGGATTACCTAAAGATTGGAGGTACTCTAAGAAACATCTAAAGGAGTTAATCATTGGTAAGACCACTAAGAGAGTAAGTACTAGAGCTCAATTAAATACATTAGATAATAACCTTTCATATTTTTCTCAATTATAGCTAAATTCAATTGATGAGGCTTTTGATGATGAATGTTGGATGATTGCTATATAATAAGAACTTAACCAATTTGAGAGGAACAAGGTTTGGAAACTTGTTCCTAGGTTAAAGGATCACTCAGTTGTTAGATGCAAATAGGAGTTTAGGAACAAGTTAGATAAGTAAGGTTCCATCATTAGGAATAAAGCTAGCCTGCTTACCAAAAGGAATAATCAAGAGGAAGGCATAGATTATGATGAAACCTTTACTCTGATTGCAAGGTTTGAGGTCATTAGAATTCTTTTACATATACATGCCATATGAATTTTAAGCTTTTTCAAATGAATGTTAAAAGTACTTTCTTAAATGGTTTCATTGAGGAAGAAGTTTATGTAGAACAACCTTTCGATTTTGAATCTCATGATTTATCGAACCATATTTTTAAACTAAGGCCTTACTTGGTTTGAAACAAGCTCCTAGAGCTTGGTATGGAAGGCTTAGTTCTTTTCTTTTGAAAAGAGCAAGGTTGACACTACTTTATTTGTTAAAAGGGCAAAATAAGGACACTTTGATTGTTTAAAGTTATGTTGATGACATTACATTTGGTGTTACTAATGAATCTCTTTGTAGGGATTTTACAAGGTGTATGACTAGGGAATTTGAGATGAGCATAATGGTTGAACTTAAGTTCTTCCTTGGTTTACAAATTAAGCAAAGCAAAGAAGGCATATTCAATCTAAATATACAAAGGAGTTACTCAAAAGATTTAGAATGGATGGATGCAAGGTAGCAAAAACACCAATGAATGCATCAATCAAACTTGACAAGGATGAATCAGGTAAACTGATAGATAAGAAAAAAAAAAAGAAGTATGATTGGCTCTCTTCTTTATCTTACCACTTCTAGACTTGATATCATGTATAGTGTTTGTTTGTATGCACTATTTCAATCATGTCCCAAAGAATCACATTTGTGTGCGGTCAAAAGGATTTTGAAATATTTATATGGCACTATGCATCTAGGCTTATTATATCCCAGGAACTTGTCTTTTAGCCTTTTTGGGTATTTGAATGAGGATTATGTTGGTAGTTTGTCGGATAGGAATAGTACTTTTAGAACTTGCTAATTTATTGATGAGTGCTTAGTCTCTTGGTTTCATAAGAAGCAAGATCCAATTGCTTTATCCACCATCGAATCGAAATATATGATGACGGGTTATTGTTGCATTTACGTTCTTTAAATGAAGTAATAACTCACAGATTATGGTAAAAATGTCGATCATATTTCCATAAAATGTGACAACACAAGTACTACCAATCTTTCCAAGAATCCTTTCTAACACTCAAAAAATGAACCCATTGACATAAGGCATCCTTTTCTTAGAGATCATGTACAAAATGGGAATGTAGTGTTAAAATTCATTGACATACATAACCAACTTGCGATATTTTTACTAAACCCCTTAATGAAGAAATGATGAACTTCATCAAGAAGGAACTAGAGATGTTTGATGGAAACTCTCTAGGTTGAGAATAGGTCTCATTAGATGGACATATTATTGTTTGATTGTTTATAGATTTGATTGATGTGTTTATGATGATTGTGTGATTGATTAATTATGATGTTTTTACGTCGAGATGAATTAATTCAAAGTGCAATTAAGCCATTTCATACTCAAACACTTAAATTAATTATCCATGCATCAATTTGATCACTTATTAGTTATGCTAATTCTAAAAGACTTAATTTAAGCCTATTTTTTAAAATTGCTTGTAAATCGCAATCGGGATCAAAAGTTTTAATCAGGATTTACAGGTTTCAATGTTTTCAAAGTTTTTCAAAATTCGCAATTGTGATTTTCCATCACCCTATGACAATTCAAAATTTTCAAATTTTCAATTATTGATCTCTCACCTTTCTAAAGAATTTTTTATTATTACTTACAACTTTCATAAATCACAATCACGACGTATATATGATGGTTGTGGCTTACGTTTAACCATTATAATGACCATTCATCGTTCAAACAATGCAAGAGGTGCATTTAATGCCAAATTAGTCATTTTTTTTATCCATTTTGACCTTCTTTCTTACTTATTTAAACCTCTTTAACATCATCCTATTCACTTTTTACATCTTCTATCATCAAACTTCATCCTTTTCTCTCAAACTTCTCCATTCTTCTACTATACTTCTCTATAACCTTTCTTCATCATATTTTTAATGAGACCAAGAAAGCCTCAAAGAAGACATGATAAGGGCAAAGGCATTCCCCAAACCTTTTTCACTCAAAAGCAAGTCCCTCATTTTCAACTTATAAAAGGTACCAACAAGAAGGAGAAAGCAAGTTATGAGACCAATAAGAAGAAAATCATTGCCCCCAATACAATTCCATCAAAATTTCCTCTTCAAACCCTTAACCTCTCTTATGAAATTGAGGTTTTTCTTTCAAACCTTGGATGGGTATAGGTGGTTAGGGAGTTTATGTGCATAATGGAAATAAGTAAAGCAGCAGAGTCAAGGGCAGGTATGTATGGCTTAATCTTTCGTTGCTTTGGTGAACTATAATACATCACCTACCCTTAAATTTACACCCTTTTTAATTTTCAAATTGGAGGTACCATTCCTGTCAACTTCTCTTCTCTTAAGATAGACTTCTTTAAGTTTTAGCACAAAAAATCTCAATTGAGATGTGCCATGACCCAAAGAAGTCATTGGCCAAAAACATTAAGATACTCCCTATTTGGCTTTTCCATCGTATCATAACCTTTTTCATCAATGTACGGGATGAGGGAAATGAGTTATCATTACTTTTTTTCCTTCTTGAAACAAACCTATCCAATCTGACTATTTTTTTCATTAATCAATTGGCCCACATGAGTGTTGCTAAAAGAAGTCAACTTCTTCTACCTTCCTATGTCATCGCCATTTATCAGTTTGTGGGTGCCTTAACCCCTGAAAATGATGTATTCCTTAACAAATCCTACCTCCCTAATAAAAAATTTCCTTAACCTTAACTATCTTATCAATGCTAAAGCCATTAAGCCAAACTCCTATGAATACCCGTTGGGAGCTGAAGGAGAAAAATAACAACAAGCCTTAAAAGCCCCAAAAAGGAGTAGGCTTGCCATTAAAGAAGGCTAAGAAAATGAAGAACCTATAGAAACAAAGGTATAGCTTTACATTCCTCGTCCTTCTTCTCTAACAAAAATATATAAGTAATTGAAGGTCTTTAAAAGACTCAATTTCCTCCAACACGTCCATGGTGAGTTTTCTAAAGATGAGCATGAAGAAGGAGGCAATGAATGTAAGAATGAAGAAGAAGAAGGATATGAAGATAGTGAAGATGATGATGATGATGATGATGACATTTCCCAAACTTTCTAGCTTTTCAATGTTTTCTATTTTTCATCTTCACTTTCAACATTTTTATGTTTTTAGTTTTGTGTTCTCTATTTTTCTTATCTCATCTTTACACCCTAACTTATGTGATCAAACATTAGTAATGTTTGAACACTTATTTATGTACTTCTGTTTACTATTAATGAATTATTAATTCTCTTTTTCTTTATAGCTTACCTCTTCCCTTTTGGTGCTCTTTTCATTATGATTATTTGATCATTTTGAATTAATTGACAATGTTTTTTCAATTGATATCCCTTTCATTATTCCCTCTCTTTTTTATCTTGACAAAAGGGAGAGATAATATGAATCACAATTGTTTTATAATTAACTGGATCAATTGGCATTCTAAGGGCGAGTTTGGATTAGGGGTAATTCAAACCTAAGTGTTTAAAGTTCTCATTATCTTACTTTGATCCATAAAGCAGCTATACCAACTGACTTCCAAACACTTAATATCTATGAGAGTATGCACTTTTGAGCTTTTACACTTTGCATATTCAATTTAGATTGTCAAAATCAAAAAGGGGGAGATTATTTCACTAGGTTGGTCAAACTTAAGTCAAAGCTCTCTTTTGATCTTGACAATATAGATTGAAATATTCTAATGCCTATTTTAAGAGTTGGTTTTGCAAAAATTAAGCTAAAAAGTCATTGAAAAATTAAATAGAAGTAAAAATCTCTAAGTCTCAAAATTGACCTCAAAATCATGACCACTACAAGGAGATCATGATCGTTACTTCAAAAAAATAGGGAACCAAAAGTTCTAGTTTGTTTTGTGGTGAGAGTCATGGTGGGCTTTGCAACTACAATTTTCAAAAGCTTTAAAAAGTCCTCCAACGGTCACTCGTGAAGCCAACTGATGAGTGCCACATATTCAAGGGAACGTTAGGAGATTTGAAGTTCATGAGCATAAATATTGGTAGCGACAACCACACACCCTTAAGATGAAATGTGATTTTCTAGTTTGATTCATTGTAGAAGAAATGGTCCCTTATTCTAGTGTTATCTCAGCAGCGATAGCAACTAAGAAGTCTCTATCATGACATTTGTAATCTATTAGAGTGATTCAATTACTACTTTCTTGAAGGACCAATGTTTAAGTGACAAGTGTCACTAGTTACTCGATACATTTAGTTGAGAAATGGAAAAATATAAAGTGAAACATCAAGCACAACCATGACTCCCTTATCTCAATCGTGACTTGACTCTGACAAGCATTATATGTAGGATTTGTCAACCTAACTTTGGAGATTTGCACATAGTTTTGATTGTAATGAATCTTCAATGGTTGGAACTTATAAATACCCCACTAAATTTGGAACTTATAAATACCCCACTAAATGACTTTGAATGTAAGAGGATAACCATTTATTATGTCCAAAATCTTATACATTTAACTCTTAACGATTTAACTCATTTATTCTTTGTACTTGGGTTGTTGCAAGTTTGATGTGTGCCATAAACACTTTGGCTATGGGTTTTAGAGTGAGCCTAATTGAGAAAAACTATTGTGCAAGGTTGTGTGTGAGATTTAAACACAATTATAATTTGGGTTTAGTGTGAGCCTCAAAACTAAGCTTGGTATGAGCTTGTAAAATACCATTGAGAGTTAGTGAAACACCCAACTATGGAATTAGGGAGTGGATGTGGGGTTTGCTAACACTCAAACAATTATAAATTGCTTGTGTTGATTCTTCTTCTCTATTTCCTTAAACTTTAACTTATTTGGACTCCCTTCAAAAATTCAAAATTTTCACTAACTCAACTCCCCTTGTTAGTGCACAAAGGCGAACTACATAATTTATGTATATATATTTCTGACACACTCTTAGAATTGTCTATATTTATATGACGTAGAATTTGATTCTTAGGGGTCTCTCATAAATGAAGACTCTTTTTGCTAAGTGATGAGTATGAAAAGGTTAAATTTAATGAAATAATGATGATTTTAATGATATAATGATGATTATTTAAGATATAATATAAGTAAGAAAGGATGGCTAAGAGATGTAAAGGTGAAAGAAGTTAAGTTATAAAGAGAAAGTAAGTATAAGTTATGATGCATAAGTTTGTATATGTAAGAAATGATAATTAACAAACATGAATGAATGATGGTATTAAAGATTAAATAATGAAGAAAATGTCTATATTATGTTGAGGAGAAAATTATGTTAAAGGATATGTTAGGAGAAATAAAAAATGATGATGAAAGCTAAAATATATGTTAAGTTTAGTACTTGATCTTTCAATGGCTACTAAGATATGTAAAGTGTGTTTAAAATATGATACATGCAATATGAATGAAGTATTTTAAATGTATTTTAGATGTCTAAAATTGGTATTTAAAGTATTGATGATGGTAGTCGTAAAGATGTTAATAAAAATTTAAAAGATCTATTGCACATCAATGGAGGCCTTATTACAAGAGTTAAGCTAAGGAGATGAGAAATGCGCTCAATGGGCTAGTATAAAAAGACAGGCTTTTATTACATCAAGGCAAGCTAATAAGCATGATTTGGGCTTAGACAACTACCTGAAGATCATATGTATTATCCTAGCTAATAGGTTACCAAGGAGTAAGGAGATGGACTAAGAACTTGCAAAAATAAAAGAGGCCTTCTACTTGTCTATTTTGGGCTAATTTTGAGAATTTACTAAAACCTATATGAATTAGGCTTATTTTTCTTGTGATGGGCGAATTTTCCTTGTTGTTGCATTATGTTTACTAATTTGGCCAAATACATTAATTGCAATCTCTTTAGTGGCCAAATTCCTTTCCTTTTAAATTTTTGCATCCTCTTTTCTTTATTTGGTTTATATTAGTCATATAAAGTTTTTTTTAAAAAAAAGAAGCAAATAGATTCAATTTTGTATTAAAATTTAGTTTGGTGCAATTGTGTTCTATTTGCATCAATTATTAAGTGTTTTTTATAATAATTTGGAGTTCTAATCTTTATTTGAACTCAGTTTCATCATCATACATTCTATCTAAAAGTCTTTTTTTCAATTAGAAGCTCAATTCTTGTTTTCATATTCCACACAAATTGAATTTATTATTAAACCTTCAAACTAATCATTTCTTTGATTTGATGATTTAGTTTGTTTAATTATGACCATCATACATATCTGAATTGAATTTTTTAATTAGTTCCTTAAAAAATCGAAAGGAAGAAGTTGAGAGGTGAAAGTTTGTAGTAAGCATATTAGAGAGTGAAAGCCATATTCTTTAGCACTAATGTCAAGATCTGTATTAAAAGCTTCAAGGGCTTACATAAGGCCCTAAAAGTGTCGAGGATTATCAAAATGAGATGGAGGTTTCCATGGTTCGAACAAATATGGAGGGGGATCTAGAGGCTACAATGGCTAGGTTTATACATAGCTTAAATGGAGACATTGCCAATATATTGGAGCAATAACATTATGTAGAGCTTAAGAACATGGTACATATGGCAATGAAGGTGGAACATCAATTGAAGAGGGAAGGCACCCAAAAGAGTTAGGCTTCTACTTCTTTTACATGGAAACCAATTTGGCAAAGGGATACCAGGGTTATTTATAAGCCTAAATTGAGCCTTCTAAGGGACAATTAAGTGAAAGGGAATTTGATGGTGATAAGGCGAGCCATAAATGTTCTAACTAAAGAAGATGAGTAACAAAGGGTAAACATCATTCATACTAAGTGCCTTATCAATGGTAAAATTTATAGCACGATAATAGATTGGGGGGTTGTCCTAATTTTGTTAGTACTGATTTGATTGATAAATTATGCCTTATTACTTTAAAACACTTGAAACCTTATAACTTTAATGGCTAAATGAATGTGGGGAAATTAAAGTGAATAGACAAAGATGAGGTAGATATAAGGATGAGGTTTTATGTGACATAGTACTTATGCATGTTGGTCATATCTTATGGACATCTATGGAAATATGATAAGAGGACTATACATGATGGATTCACCAATAAATAGGTAGATATAAGGATGAGGTTAATGTCTTTTGCAATAGGTAGATATAAGGATGAGGTTTTATGTGACATAGAACCTATACATGCTAGTCATCTCTTATTGGGACGTCTATGGAAATATGATAGGAGGGCTACACATGATGGATTCACTAATAGATATTCTTTTGCAGTAAGGGGAAAAATAATCATTTGTACCTTTATTGCCTAAGTAGGTCTACAAAGATCAATTACAATTATAAAGAGAGATTAAGAGTAAAAATTAGAAGAGGCTAAATGTGAGAAATAGGAAAATAAGGCCCAAGTGAGTAACAGGCCAATGATAGTGCTTATGTACAAAGAGGCTTACTTATGTCTCTCTTGTAGGAATATGATGATCTATTTCCTAAAGATGTACCAAATGCTCTACCACCCATTCAAAGGATAGAAAATTGATTTTAAACCTGGTGCTAACATTCCAAATAGACCCACCTATAGGAGTAATCCCTAGAAGGTGAAGGAGCTTCAAAGGTAAGTCCAAGAACTCATAGAGAAAGGGCATGTGTATCAAAGCACGAGTTTATGCACATTTCCTATGTTCTTGGTTCTTAAAAAAGATTGTTCATAGAGGTTTTGTATAGATTGTCATGCTATCAATAAGATCACTATAAAGTATAGACGTCTCATACTTAGGCTAAATGATATGTTTGATCAACTGCATGGTTCTAACAAGTTTTTCTAAAATTAATTTAAAAAGTGGCTACGATCAAATTAGGATGAGAGAAGGGGATGAATGAAAAATTGCTTTCAAACAAAATATAGTTTATATGAATGGTTGGTTATTTCTTTTGGATTAACTAATACCCCTAGTACTTTCATAAGACTAATGAACCATGTTTTGCATGCATTCAAACATAAGTTTGTAATTGTATACTTTGATGACATTTTAATTTATAGTAGGAGTTTAGAAGAGCATGTAGAGCATTTAAATCTATTTTCAATGTTTTAGGAAAAGAAAGGTTGTTTATTAATCTTAAGAAGTGCTTTTTTTTATACAAATCAACTTGTGTTTCTTGATTTTATTATGAATGTTAATAGAATATAGGTTGATGAAGAAAAGGTAAAGGCCATCAAAGATTAGCTTGCATTTAAAAATGTTAGTGAGCTAAGGAGATGTCATGGTTTGGCTAACTTTTATGGAAGGTTTATAAAAGATTTTATTTCCATTACCACACCATTAACTAAAATTGTGAAGAAAAGTGTTGGATTCCAATGGAAAAAAGAGCAAGGAAAGGCTTTTAATTTGCTTAAAGAAAAGTTAATTATTGTACCTTTACTTACTTTACCTAACTTTGCTAGAACTTTTGATGTGATACCTCACGTTTGGTGATCAGAGTCATATTGATGTAAGAGAATCCTCCCATTGCATATTTTAGTAAGAAACTTAGTAGAGCTACTCTAAATTACCCAACCTATGATAAAGAGTTATATGCATTGATTAGAGCATTAGAGAGTTAGCAACACTACCTTTGGCCTAAGGAGTTTATTATCCATACCGATCACAAAACATTTAAGCATTTGAGAGGTCAAGATAAGCTTAATAAATGATGACATGCTAAATAGGTAGAATTTATTAAGACCTTTCCATATGTGAGCAAGTATAAGCAAGGTAAAGATGACATAGTCTTTGATACATTATCTAGGAGGTATATGCTTTTTTATACTTTAAATGCAAAATTGTTGGGATATAAATACATTAAAGATTTATATATTGATGATTTTACAAGTGTGTTTACTAAATGTGAGAAAGTTGCATTTAACAAGTTCTATAAGCATGATGGTTATTTGTTTAGAGAAAATAAATAATGTATATCTAATAGTTTGTTGCATGAGTTACTAGTTAAGAAAGCTTATGAAGGAGGTTTAACGAGACATTTTAGTATTGTTAAGAATGGGTGTTTTAAAATGAACACATCTTTTGGCCTCATTTAAAGAAAGATGTGATTAAAATTTGTGAACGATGTACCATATGTAAACAAGCTAAGTCTAAAATACATCCTTATGGCCTATGCACCACCCTTTAGCTATTCCTAATGAACCTTGGATAAATGTTTCTATGGATATTATTTTAGGTTTACCTAGATCTAAAGGGTACGAATTCTATATATGCTATTATTGATAGGTTTTCTAAAATGTCATATTTCAAACCTTGTCATAAGACTGATGATGCTAATTTGTTCTGTTATGAGATTGTACATCTATACGATATGCCTTGAAGTATTATTTCTAATAGGGATACTAAGTTCTTAAACTAATTTTTGGAAAACTTTATGGAATAAACTTGACATTAATTATTATTTTTTATTAGTGTCATCCATAAACTAATGGATAAGCTAAAGTAATAAATAGGATTTTAACAACTTTATTGCTTGCTATTATAGGGAAGAACTTGAAAATTTGGGAAGAATGTTTGTCATAAGTAAAGTTTGCTTGTAATAGAAGTTAAAATTTCACCTTTTGAGATTATGTATGATTTTAATCCACTAAACCCTTTGAATTTATCACCTTTACCTATTGAAAAGAATGTTGACTTAGATGGAAAGCAAAAGGCTAAAGTTTTTAAAACATTCCATGAGAAGGTACAATAAAACATTAAGAAAAAATAAGAATAGTATGCGACCTGAGCTAATAATGGGTAAAAGAAAGTTATGTTTGAACCAAGTGAAAGGATTTGGGTGCATATATGCAAGGAGAGGTTTCATATACAAAGGCGTTCTAAACTATTGCCTAGAGGTGATGGTCTATTCCAAGTGATTGAAAAGATTAATGACAATGCCTACAAATTAGATCTTCCTGGTGAGTATAATGTTAGTGCTACCTTTAATGATTTTTTATTTTTCTTCTTTTGATATAAATGAAGCTAATTCAAGGAAAAATCATTTTGAAAAGAGGAAGAATGATTAGGACAACTATGGAGATGCTAATAAAACTTCAAGAGATTCTTTGCACATCAATGAAGACCCTATTGTAAGAGCTAAAGTTAAGAAAATGAGAAATGCACTCAATGGGCTAGTATAGAAGAATTAGTCTTCTATTGCATCAAGGCAAGCTAATAAGCATGATGTGGGGTTGGACAAATACTTGAAGATTATACATATTATCTAAACTAATGGGCTGCTTAGGGAGCAAAGAGATAAACCAATAACCTATAAGAATAAAAAGGCCTTTTACTTATCTATTTTAGGTTGATTTTTATTAATAACTAAAACACATATGAATTAGACCTATTTTTTTTGTGATGCACAAATTTTGAGTTTTTTAAAAGAGAACTTGTTTGGGTTTCTTATTAGGGTTGTTATTAAGCTCCCTTTTTGGTTTAGGACTTTGTTTCCTAGTTAGTTTTAAACTAGTTTTTCTATTATATATGGAACTAATTTTTCTTTTTCTCTTTTGGTCAATAGGATTATAAATGTGTTTAGTGGTATAAATAAGACATGTACAAGGGAGACATGAATTTATTCATTAATCAATTGGGTAACATATTTTTATGAGCTTTTCTTTCTTTAGTTCTTCAACTATTTAGAACTTATCAAGGCTATCTTGTAGCGTTCACTTTCGACTTATCTCTCACCTTATTTTTATCTTAAATGTGGCATCTTAACCTTCTTTGTTACACCTTTAGTTATTTGATTCTTGATATTCATAAGGTATTAGGTCAACAATATCTTAGATTTTATAGGTTCTTGTGAATCAATGAGTTAGGGTTCTACAAATCTATTTTAGACTTTTTTGGGTTAAATTCATTCCACGTGATTGATTCTTATTCCAAAAATTAAGATTCATATCAAGTCTATTAAAGGAAAAAAAAAGATTGGAAGTAAAACATCTATAAGTGTTATGGTATGAGAGATGCATTTTGATGGACTTTAAAAAGTACTTTCAAAAGCCTATCTTTTTAGGCAAAAGACTTTCAACCATCAAGGCAAAATGTGTAAGTGAATAGTGCCTCTTCAAGAAAAGGCATTTTCAATAGCCAAACCTTAGGATAGGTAGTTAAAAGTCCATTTTGCCAAACATATCCTAAAATGCTCCATTTTAGTATTTTTAGTCTTTTTGTACCATTTTCTCCTTATTTCTTTCCTAACCATGGTCTTAACTTTATTTCTCCTTAATTTTCAATAGCCATGAACTCAAAGAAACTCCATCAAAGCTCTTCTTCTATCCAAGGACATTAAATCAAACATGGAGAACTTAAGTTGCTTATCATCTTTCCTTTATCTTTTAAGCTTAATTTGATGATTTTCTTTTCTTCTTTAGTAAGTTCTCCATCTACCATCAAGTGTACATGTTTGTTATATATTTATATATTTAAATAGTTATATATTTATAATATGTTTATACTATTTGATGATGGGAATGATAAAGTAATGTCTTAAAATAGCTTGATTGGCTTCAATTGAAACTTTGTGAGGAGTTGATTCATGTGGACTAATTTTCACGTTTTCTTGGTGATTATTGATTTTATAAATATTAATTAGTATTTGCATTTTTAAGATGGAAATTATGGTTGAAATAGTGTTTTACACCTTGGTTGAGTTGGAGGAGATATTAACACCTTAGTGAGTTTTATGAATGTCTCTATGTAAATGAGTTATATTTATAAGGAGAATTAATGTTATTTGAGTTCCTTCATGATGTTTGACACTCTAGAACTTATGGTTAAAGTCATATGTAAATGGAGGAAAAGCTCTTCAATTTGTCGGGATATGATTATACATTAATGTATTAATGAGGATATAATGGTTTATGATTGAGAAATTAGTATGTTAACGAATTTAAAAGTATAAATTGCTGATTATGAAATGATTTAAGGATTATAAATATGGTTCACTATATGATTACATGGTGATGTTATTGTTTATACTATAAATTAGATTGAAGGAAAATTTTGATAATGAGCTAAGTATTAAGAGTGATAGTTAAGCTATAAGTTTTGAACTAATGATAGTTATGTTACATGCTTCATTGAGATTTAGGGTTTCATTATCCTTACAGGGGCTTTTGCCCTATTATGCTATATGTTATGTTATATTATATGTTTTATGGATGAGTTTGAGTAACTCTTCATAGTTTAGATGTTATAGTAATAATTGAATGTTTGTCCACGTTTAGGCATGTGTGTGGATGAGATGATTAAGAGAAAATAAGGATAAAGTTAAGAACAAGTAAGACTAAGGCAAAAGATAGAGGAGCAGCCAAAGTAAGGAAGAGCTAAGGCTAACAATGAAAGGTAAGATATTTTAGTTGTTTTTCATTGTCTATTACATACATGCATTATGTGTTTAAATGTATAAGCCATATTAATCCAAGATATGTTAATATGAAAGTCATATACTCTTTTATGAGATAAAAATAAAATACCATGATGCAAATATTGTTTATAAATGCCATGTGATGTAAGGATAGTTGAAGGAAGAAACGGAAACCTAAATAGTCATAGCTAGTTATGAAAGCATTGAGATCTATACTAAATAAATGAATGATATGCATGCCTGATATGGCTGGTGAGAAAACTCTCTCATGTAAGGGATAAGTAAATGATGCAACTGGTGAGGCAACACTTCCATGTAAGTAAGATGTCACAATTGGTGAGGCGACTCTCTCGTGACCATGACTGATGAGAAAACACTCTCATGCAAGGAATGTTAAGTAAACAAAGTAAGGAATTTTCATGGACTTGACTACCTGTATATGTAATAATATGCCATATAAATGTTGTATATAACTACTATTCCATATAGACAGAAATGCATTCATATTAAGGCATGTGAGAATGCATATGGAGAATATAAATTCCTCATTGAATTTATCACAAAAAGCTTACTCCCATACACCTAAATTGTTATGCATATTAAGCATAGGATTGATGTCATGATCAAATGCTAGAAGTTAAAGGCCATAAATGAAGGTTTTGAGTTTATGTTATATGCATATGTTAAGGCATTACATTTGTCCCTCATAGTTGCCTATGTATTAATAATGATATATATGTACAAGAAAAGTTCATATGTGATAGTGTACTTCGCAAAGTCTAAGTTATGAATGTTATCAAGTAATTGTCTAAGATTAATGTAATGCAAAAAAAAAAAAAAAAGAATTATAATGCATGATTAATATAAATGATGTTAAGGCATATACTAAGATTTATGGCCCATGTAAGATAAACATTGAATTCTTATGATAATTGTTGACCCTTATGTACCAAAAAGAGGGGTTAAATTAGTTAAAATTGTAAATTTTAAAGGAAACATAAACAAATAAATGATTAAGGAAAGGAAGTAAAAGAATCAACATAAAAGATTTATAATGGTTTAGGTAATAACAAACCTACATCACTCCCTAATTCACCAATTAGGTATTTCACTAACTCACTAGTGTTTTATAAGCTCACACTAAACATATTGTTTAGCCTCATATCAAATCCTAATTGCACTAGTGTTTAAGGCTCATGCACAACCTTACAAAAGTCTTACTAACTAAAGGCTCACTCTAAACCTAATTTTTAAGTGTTTAAGGCTCATACTTAACTTCTTACAAATAATCAATAATACTTAACAACCAAAGTACAATGTAATAAAGAGTGAGAGCTTTGAGAATTCAATTTGCAAGAGTTTGAACATAATAAATGGCTATTATCTTGCATTTAAGGCCATTTGGTGGAGTATTTATATATTTCAACCACCAAAGAGCTATTACTAAGGAAATTATATACAAATCTCTAAGATTTTATGGGCAACTCTGCATTAAATGCTTGTCAAACAACTTTCACAATCGAGATTGGATTTTTGTGCTGAGAATTGCCCTTTCAAGGTTAAGATCTTCAAATGTATCTAACTGCTAGTGGCATATGGCATTTAAGCATTGGTTATTCAAAAACTAGTTGTTGGAATGCTCCATTTAATTTAGATGTCTCAATCACGAATGGATGGGTCATAGTTGTTATCAAGGATCACACTGGATTAGGGGCACTACGAGCTGCACTGTGAAACACACTAGCCATTTTAATTCAATCTTGAATCAGGTTGCTGTCGCACCTTAAGATTGCATCACAATCTTGAAATTTGCAAATGGCTCCTTAGACATGTAGCATGCATTGATAGGCTTCCCAAGTGGCCATTAGAGCACTTTTGAAGTGTTTTGAATGTCACAGTTGTGAGCCCACCATGAATCAAATCGCAAATCAAACTAGAGGTTTTGGACTCTACATTTTTAGTGGATAGCAACTGTGACACTTCATATAATGTTTGTGACTTATTTTTTGATTGCGATCTGGCTACTTTGAGTGTGAATTACAGACTAGTTTTGAGACTTGGAGAATTTTCACTTTTATTTGACTTCTAACTTAATTTCTATATATTTTTTTATAAGAATAATACTTAACACAAGTATTAAAAGCCTTCAATTTATATTGTTAAGATCAAAAGAGAGATTTGACTTAGGTTTGACCAACCTATAATGAAAAGAATGTTGTAATTAAAATGACCTTAAATAGACTCTTGATTCTATGACTATTTAAATGGAAGAGTTTCATGTTTCATGATGTGCATATAATGAAAAGTAAATAAAGAAAAGGAAAAAAAGGAATCGACTAGTGATTCTAAACTCTTCTAATTATGCATGATGAGAAATAAATGGTTATAACATAATGTAAGAAGGTGTTTTTATGAAATGTTTGGGATTAAGTTCAACATAAATCCTACCTCCCATTTTTATTATCCTAAGAATCTAAAGTGGGACAATGAAAACTATAAATATTTATAAGCTAATAAGTCTAAGATTCAAGGTATCTAAGAGCTTAAAACTAGGCTTCACCACTAGTGATTAGGTTTGCTATGAGTTTTGAAGGCTTTAAGTTTTTTTCTGATCCCTAGCATTGGGGCAGCTTGAATTTTGGATCATGATAAAGTGGTATCAAAACAAAGGTTTATATGGTTAGACCTTTCAGTCTGAAAGATAAATAGATAGAGATAGGAGATGATAGAAATGATAAGAGATATATGAGGATAATTAGCTATGACTTGTGTAGATACAAGATTTCCTTATGTCTTGTCAATTTTTTTGAGTTAGGATTCTGCATTTAAGCATTGAAATGTTATGTATGCCCATGATGTAAAGTTCTGCATAATAAATAAGTAAAGCTAATAGTAAGTTGTTATGCTTAATATTATGAACTCAAGCACAGTTTTATGACATTAAGGCATTTAATCATGAAATGTATCTATATGATACGTTATGATATGATATGATTATTTTTCATGATATGTTGTGCATGATATAGAGATGAAGGATAAGTATGGTGATGAGATGAAGCATAAGAACAAGTTATGATATGTCATATGTTATAAGTTGATACAATGAATGGTATAGTGATATAGTGCCATGATATGATATAAGTTATGATATGATGATATGGAAGAAAAACATGATAGAATAATGATATGACTTAAGAAATAGGGAATAATATAATGTTATGAAAGATAAAATGATGTGATGATATGAAGGATAGATATAATGAAGAGATGATATGATATGATAAAATGATAAGGAATAATGATATGAGGAAAGAGATAAAAGACAAAAAAGATGACAAGTAAAGACATGAAAGCATGAGAAATTGAGTTCAAATTAGACATTGAGGTTATTCAATTATGTTTGGCCTTTAGACTACTAGAGAAAGGAAGAGATTCAAAGGTATGAAATTTATTCCCAACCAAAAAGGGGATAATGAAATCTTTTAGTTATGGTTATGGAGTATCCCCTCATAATCATAACAAGTCATTCCAAGATTTAAAATGAGATCAACTCAATGATGCTTTAAATGATTTTATAAGTTATATGAGCATTTCAAAAGAATTTTATGAGATTTGAAATCCCTTCCACTCTAGAGTTTCTTAAGAATAGACATAAGTTTACTTGAATTATTTATTTGTGATCCAAGATTGATAAGTATAAGTTGAAAGGGAGTTATGCATAAATAATATAAGGATTCGAGGTTGAATCTATAAAGGGGAAAGGGGCGATTTATAAGGCTTGAAGTTTAGTTCTTAGGGGTCTCTTATAAATGAGGACTATTTTTCCCTAGGTAATGAGTGCAAGAAGGCTAATTTTGATGAAATGGTAGTTACTTTAATGATATATTAATAATTAATTAAGATATGATATGAGTTAGAAAGGAGAGCTAAGGGATATGAAGGTGAAAAAGTTAAGTCAAAGAAAAAAAATAAGGGTAAATTATAATGCATAAATATGCATATGGAAGAAATGATGATTAATGAACATGAATAAATGATGGTATTAAAGGTTTAATAATGAAGTGAATGTCTATATTATGTATGGAAAGAAGTTATATTCAAGGATATGTTAGGAGAAATGAGAAAGGATGACAAAAGCTAATGTATAAGCTAAGTTTAATGCATGAGTTTTCAATGACTACTAAGATATATAAGTGTACTTAATGTATGATTAAATGAAATATTAATAATGTGTTTTAGATGCCTAAAGTTGGTACTTAAGGTATGCTGAAGGAAGGAATAAAAGATTAGATGCAAAGCATCCATAAGTGTTATAGTTTGAGAGATGCATTTTGGTGGACGTTAAGAAGCACTTTTGATAACCTATCCTTGTAGGCAAGGGACTTTCAAGCATTAAGGCAAAATGTGCAAGTGAATAGTGCCCCTTTAAGAGAAGGCACTTTCAACAGCTGAACCTTAGGATTGGCAACCAAAAGTCCATTCTGCCAAACATATCGAGAATTTTAGTCTTTTTATACTCTTTTCTCTTATTTCCTACCTAAACATGATCCCAACTTTATGTCTCCTTAGTTTTCATTATCCATGAACTTGAAGAAACTCTCTCATAGCTCTCGATCCATCCATGAACAATAAATCAAATATGGAGAACATAAGTTGCTCATCATCTTTTCTTCATCTTTCAAGCTTGATTTAATGATTTTCTCTTCTTCTTTGGTAAGTTCTTCATTTGCCATGAAGTGTATATGTTTTTGCATGTTTAAATAGTTGTATTTTCTAATGTATTTATACTTTTTGATGATAGAAAGATGAAGATATGTATTAGAATATCTCGATTGGTGATATTATCTTCAATTGAAGCTTTGGAAGGAGTTGGTTCATAAAAACTGATTTTCATGTTTTCTTTATGATTATTAAACATCCAATGACTAGGGCAAAGACTACAAAATAAAGAAAGCATTGTAAGGATTGATCATGAAGATACAAGAGAAAATTGGAGGATCATCTTCAAATCTAAACCAAGTCATTTGTACCTTAATAGCATGGCAGGAACCTCAAGAAAAAAGTTATAAGTCAAAAGAAGCTTGTTTGAAAGATGAAGAACCGCACATGGCCATAATGCACGGTTGTGCATCGATTGGACAAAAGGAATCCAAAGCATACAACCAAACCACATCATTGTGCTTTGAGGTGACAACATTAGACATAAGGCAGTTGCATGACCATGCGTATAGTTATGCATTGAAGACTAGTAACGAGCTACTCATGATTGCACAAACGCATGACCATGCACACAACCATGCATCACAATGCACAATTATGCGTCTTGACTGCAATTTAGGATTCTTATTTTTGTTAGCCTTTTTTTTTTTTCTTTTGTTTACTTCCTTTTTAGTAAGTATCTTATCTAAAGTATATTTCCTACTTAGATATGATTTTGTTTAGGAATATAAGACCTTTTCTATGTAGGAAAATTCTTTTTGTAAAGATCTATATAAGACATAGCCTTGTATTATGAAAAAAAATAATAATCTTTAATAAATATTATTGAGTTTTGGCAAGTTTATGTTTTACTTTCTCATGTTCTTAGTAGAATACAAAATTATACTTATCAAATGAGTAACATTTGTGACATCTTCAAGATTGAGGTTTTAAGGACTTAGTTTGTTTAGGGTTTTAATCTTTTGATCAACAACTTAATTTTTAGACTTTTTTAGGCAAAATAACATTTCATATAACAAGTTTTTAGGGTGGGTCTCCTAACGGGTTTTTTTATTTTATTTACATTTCATTCTACACCTTTTTATCACTTTTATTAATTTTTCTTTCTACCCAAAAAAAAAAACTCCCGAGGCAATAAACTAAATTAGCACTAATGAAATGATCCAACATTCTATTTATTGGGTAAAAATAATGATGAAAAATTCTACTTACAATCTCTCATTCTCTCTTTACATGCACCATAAAATTTAATAAATTAAACTATGTATATTATCTTAGTACATTAACTTTTTCACCTTTCAATATTTTATGTTTAAATTCACAAAATTTTATTTCTCCACAAGTTACTTTTTTAGCCATCAAACTTTTCTCTTTTTTACATATTTGATTGAGTTTATTCTTTAAAAGGAGCATTAGCTAATAAAGGTATACGAAACTTGAAGATTAAGAACACAATTATTAATAAAAAAAAAACATAGAAGAACATAAATTTTTTAATAATATATTTTTATGTTCATGGTTTTTCTTTAAAGTCAACTTCCTCTTCTTATTTGTTATCATTTTATGTTTTTATCAAAAGTTTTTCTTAGATTTCTCACCTTCATTAATAATTTGCACTAATTATTACTTCATTAGCCTCTTCTTTGCAACTAGTATTCAGAAAATTTTGGACGTAAAATTCCAAATTTAAATTAGAATCTAGAATTAGAACAGTAAAAATTCTATCATGAAAATCAAATAATGTCTGATTATGCAAAAAATGGTATTAACAATACAAATTTTATAATTCGATTAAAAATTATAAAACTTGCATTTCATGCTAAGTTTATTAAAAATAATTTTAATTGACTTTGATCTTTTCCATTAAGTCGCATTCAATAAAGAATGTTGCTAATTATTTTTTTGAGATAATGTTTTGAAAATGAAAAAGGGATTTACAATTAAAAAAATTATAAAAAATTTTTATAATTAAAAAAAATTGTAAAAATTAAAATTATCGAAAAAAAGAAGGATGGAGGAAATAAAATTTTAAATAAAAAATTATAAAAAGGAAGAGAACGTAAATACAAAATGAATTGACAATAGGATTTTTCAATAATGATAGCCTTTTACAAAACTGAGGAAAAAGCCATCAGCCTATATTTCTTCCTATTTCCTTCTTCTTCTGGCCTTTACTATCGCAACACAGCTACAGCAAATACTAATCCTTAGAAAAACCCGAAAAGACAAACGAGCGATGAGAGAAGAAATATGATTGAGAACGAATTGAGCAGAAGAACGAATATGGAAGAAGAAGAAGAAGAGGAAATTGTTTGCTTAGACGAATCGTTCTTTATCAATGACGAGTAAACATTTAACAAAGATTCTGTCTCTATTATTTTCTTTCCTCAAAGATTTTTTTGTTTTAAAAAAAAGATCTGATATTTATTGATCATTCTTGTGCAGTTACAAGCTGACCACTTTTACATTTGGGTCTCATGTTCTTCAGCTCCTTTGTCTCCAGTCTGCTTCTAGTGAGTTCTTTTTCAATGAATCTTGTTCAATATAGTAAACTCAACGAAACCCCACTTGTCTTTTTCCTTCTTTTTTTTTTTTTTTGTCAAAAAAAAGTTTTTACTTATTTAAATTTTCAACTAATGATGTGGTAATTGTTGTTCAAGAAAGGTTTTTTTTATTGTGTATTTAGTGTATTGGTGATATCTCATTCCTTTTAGTTCTTGGTTTCTGATATTAATCTTTAATAGTAGCTGAAATTTCAAAAGCACAGCTTAATTTGGTCACTGAATTTTTTTCTTAAACTCGACATGGTTTTGATTTATATAACTAAATGATTGAAATTCGATTTTGTTTCAATGAGGTATTTATTACTGTATTATTAGCCTAAATTTTTATTTATTGACTAAGAAATAGTCAATTGTTAATTGCTGAACTGTGTTGGAAAAGTTTTAGTTGCTTATCATATAAAATATTTTAATGAATTGAATCAAAATAAGCAACATTCACCTGACTGAAACTAAAATAAAATTAAGTGATTTTGCTGATGTAAATTGGAATTTATATAATAATAAGGAAGTTTAATGATCATTGAGCTTACAAGCTCATTTAAAAGATAACATGTTCTATGATGGAAGACTCACAAAAAATAAATTAAGGCTCTCGTAGAATAAAGTTAACATTACTAGGAATCTATAGTAACAATTACCATTTTATGTCATTGTGTATAAAAGTTATTTCTTTCCCTCTCAAAAAGGATGATTTCGTGATAATTTGCAGGAGATGTTGAATGGTCTAGTGGGATTTAGATAGAGGACTGTAATGTTCCCGTACTTTTATCCTGCAATGTGTTTTAGATGTGTTCCTGCAAATATTAGGAATGTCATTAGTTTTTGAAACTCTGGATGAACAACAGTGTAAGCATAGGTGGTGGTTTGTTTTCTGATTGTACACCACTTTTTCATATCTATTAACCGACTCAAGCACCTTTGTGCAACAAGTTTGGGCTATGAAGCACCAACACTGATACAGGTACAGGTACAGGTACGGTATACAGCATTTTCTAAAAAAATGAGATATAGGATGGGTGGGGACACAAAAAATTATATATATATATATATATATAATGCAACAGGGATAGAGTAGCCAACGTTCCATCGCACAGAGAAAAAAACAGAGGGAAGAAAGAATTAGATGGCGAGAGAAAGAAACAGAACTGTCAAGAGACTAGGATTTTCACAATGTTAGCAAATTCTTCGACCCAATATTTTTAGAGTTATTTTAAAAAAGAGCCCTTTTTTCAAATCTGACCCCAAAATTTTAAAAACTTTTAAATCCCATGTCCCTGGCCTGTCTCCAGTGTATTCCTGGCATAAAAAAAAAAAAAAAAAGAGAGAAACGTAGAGGACACATTATCCAGCATGTCCCATAGGTGTGACCGTGTCCCCAGTGTGTTCGATACGGATACATCAACTCCCAGGAAGTGTTGGTGCTTCATAGAGTTTGGGATAACATTCTTAGTTATTTGAAGAT
This sequence comes from Omphalea diandra, assembly GCA_949677035.1. NCBI lineage: Eukaryota > Viridiplantae > Streptophyta > Magnoliopsida > Malpighiales > Euphorbiaceae > Omphalea > Omphalea diandra. The sequence continues at coordinate 38,999 of CATIWR010275885.1, forward strand.
GAATGTGAAAAAAAAAAAAAAAACAAATTTATTAATTTTGGAAAAATCTGATGCATTTGCCATGATTATATACTGATGACCATGTATGCGATTCGATTGCTTGTTAGGGGAGTCTTCTAATGACTAGCAATGTCATGTTATTCATCCTTAAATAGAAATACCAATTCTTATGAACAATGTCATCTATCTCCCCTTTTGGTATTGTTTCTATCTTACTTATATCTTTTGGCCATTATATATATATATATATAATTCAAAACACAATAATCTAGAATGCATACAGCTTGAAAGTCAGTCTTCTCATTCATACTATTTATCATGATTAGCATATGTTCTTAGACATTTTTGAATCAAATATATAATGTTTTTCTCTGGATATTTTAAATTGTCAACTAACTTTTTGTGAGACAGCTGATTTTGATTTGACAGGGCAACTGGTATGGCCTGGTGCCATGCTTTTAAACAATTATCTCTCAAAAAATTCTGAGATGCTCCAAGGATGTTCAGTTATTGAGTTAGGATCTGGTGTAGGTGAGCAATGGTCTAAGCCTATCATATTTCTTGTTTCAACTCTGTGTGTGTGTGTGTGTGTGTGTGCATGAACTAGTGTAAATTTACACACTCGTGCTTATGCATGCATGGGGTTTGTTTAGATCGGACTGAACTCAAACTTGGGAGTTGGAACTGTGGGTGGGGATAATCCTTCATCTATTACAAAGTTATTGCCAGACCCTTTTGCACTTTTATGGAAGGCATTCAAATATATAGCAAAATTGTCAACTTAGAATACTCAATATCCATGTGTGATTGACATTTATGTTGTTTTCATATGTGGATATATTAGAACAGGGTAAGCACTGACGCAACTAGTAAAGTTGCTCCTTAGTGATTTGGGCATCACGAGATTGAAATGTGGAAACAGCCTCTCTAGAAAAAATGCAAGGGGAGGGCTGTATACTAAATGCGTCCATCCTCCCCTAACTCCCACAATAGCTGGGGAGCTCTTTGTGCATTGGGTGAGCCCTTATGTAGACGTATTAGAAAGTAATTATCAACGAGAAGAAACATATTTTGTTTCATAGGTTACATAATGTTCCTATTGGTTAAGGTTCAAGATTTAGTCTTATTAAAAAGTCCCATTACTTCTCTACATTTGTTTTGCTCTGGGAAATAAATATTTTTCTGCCTTCTACTGTTTCACTCACTTCCATTTGCAGTTTTTCCATAACTTCCTAATGCATTTCATATGTTATGCAATTCCATATCAAAGCCTCAAGATGACCCTTTATCCGACTGATGGTGTCTCCCAAAATGCAGGACTTACTGGGATACTCTGTGGCAGATTCTGCCGTCAAGTTGTGTTGACTGATCATAATGAAGAAGTTTTGAAGGCAAGATTGCTAGATTACTTTTAATCTTAAAATATGGAAAGGTTCTGTGTTGATTGATTCTTTTTATATTCTGGTGATTTTTATTATTAATTCCTTTTCAGATCCTTAAGAAAAATATAAATCTCCACACACCTTCTACGAACCCCAATTGTTGTGCCGGTAAGGGAAATGAATTCTAAGGAGGAATGTTCATGTTCAGATTATCTCATGTCTTATGTTTCACTTCTTACACAGAATTAGCAGCTGAGAAGCTAGAGTGGGGAAGTACTGATCAAATAAACCAAATTTTACAAACATATTCGAGAGGATTTGATCTGATTCTTGGAGCTGACATATATATCCTGATTGTTTTCTCCATTATTCTATTTTATCTTCTTTCCTATTATTTCCGGTTGATGCATAAAATCATTTCAGATAATTTAAAAGTATTCTGCAACACTTTTTTTAAGCATTTGGGAATATATAGGATTCTCTTATTATTTAGATTTAGGAGTTCCTTCAAACCGTAAAATCTCAGTTGTTTAAGCTTTCTTAACGTAGAAGCGCTAAAAGGCTAGATAGCTCAATTTGCCCCACATCACACACTGCCTAAAATTACCCAATTCCAAACTTCATGAAAACTTGGCTTAAACTTCGCAGGGCAGGGGATCGAAAAAATACATAATAGTTATTATCATTCAATTTCCTTGCTTATGCCACTTTTTTTACTGGGGTATTTCCAGAAGCAAGGCACCAAGCTGAAGATAAGAAAATGATTTCCCATAATTATTTAAAGGCAAGTGTGGAACATGAAATAATAAAACATACAGTCACTGCTAAAATTTAAATATTTGCTTTTCTTCTGAATTAGTTTAGTTGGGTAATGGTATTGGTTATTCAAATCTTTGTTTTCTATTTTTCTAGTTTCACTTGTTACTGCTACTATTATTGTCCTTGCAGTTGCTTTTTTTGCCTGTTAGAAATAATAGTACTTATATCAATGGCTTGTCTACGTCAGAGTAGTGCATTCAAATTTGAACCAAAAAAGTTTATTTTTATATTTTATGCTCACCAAGCAACATTAAGGCAGTCTTTAAGTCCCTAAATCGCCTTAAAAAGTGAATTTTGGTTTAAACATCCAGAAGGGTGCTTTTGCCAAGAAGCACTTGCCTTCGGATGTTTGCTTCTAAACCATTTTAGAGTACTTTTGGGACTAAGATGGCAGCAAAAGCATCAGCCAAATATGGGGCTGTTTGTACCAAAAGCAGTACAAAACAGGGATTTAGTCAGACTTCTGTCTTGCATGTTAACATGATTGTATCTGAGTTTATTAATTTATCAGCGCGCATTATATATAATACGGAATAGTTTGAATGCTTTTCCCTTGAGCAAGGGCTCCTTATGGATCCAAGGTGAAGACACTGTATAATGTGAGTGATATTATCAATAAAGCTAGATTTGTTGCATTTTATACCTTCTGTATATCTGCAATCATTTTGTTGAATTAAAAATGGATGTCCCTTGACAACATGTAAGCTTTCAGCAGTATAGTGTTCCATTACTTTTTGATACTGTGGAACAGCTTCTTCGCTTTCAGGGAGGTCACTGTAAATTCATACTAGCCTATGTATCACGAGCAAAGATGTGAGTAGCCTGGTTATATATTATTATTGTTATTGGCCTTTTCTTTTGCTCCTGTGTGCATATGTAAGTCTATACTGTAATTTGTATCATGTTTTATAAATTGCTTTGTCAATATACTAAACAACTACTTTGAAGAGATATCAATCATGAAAAGAGTGAACCTGTCCTCTGAATAATTTTTTGGTACCTACAGTTTTTCCGACTCTGAACATTACCAAAGCACTAGTATAGTTTATTCATTGTAGTGTTATTTCTTGCATTAACAGCTTCCTTGAATCCTACAGTATTGTCTGATATAATGTGTAATAGCCTCTAATCTGTATTAGTCAATAATTGAAATGCTATGGTTTCTCTTCGCAACAATTGTTGCGATGATTATTTCAAACCAATACAGTTACATTCTTCTATTTGGGCAGCATGGATTCATTGGTCATCAAGGAAGCTGCTCAACATGGAATGAGGGTAAATGAAGTAAAAGGGACACGTGCTCTGGTTGGGAATCTTGAAGGAGTCATCTTTGAGGTTTTCCTTCAATAATAACATGTTTCAGCTGGAAATCTAAATAGTGAAGGGGAACACAAGACCAGGAGCGCTTGGGATCCTGGTGAGCATGTAGGAAATAAAAAAAAACAGGTCACTGTTACAGCAGGATCTCAAGATGAACTGCCTACGGACGATTTTGGATTTTGCATATGGCACTTGGTAATGATAAAAATTGGAGCTTATTAGATGATTAATAAAGTGAATATATTAGTATTATAATCATTATCATTATTATCAAACCTTAAGTATTTTGACTCACTGCATTTTAACATTGCGTGATATATAAATTTATAACATTAATTCATACTGGAGTGAGGGACCAAAGAAGATCAAAATACCTCTTTCATATATAATATATAAAACAGGACATTCACTCTGATCATGCTATATGATTTTCTGTAGGAAAATAATTAAATTATGAAAGCACAAATGGGTGAGAACTGTGCAGTGTTTTTGAAATAATCTGTCACCATCTGTCTTTTTTACTCTCTGCATGAAGGAGCAATGACAAATCGATATTGAGGTCAAAATGTTTCACTTGTAAACCACAAGTGTCTAAATTAAAGATGACTTTAGGATGTCCTTTCTTCGGATTTCAATGTTGAGCATACACCAGAAATTTTTCTTTATATTTCAGGGGTGAGCATGGATCTTTGGTATACTGAATGAAAAATCAAAATATATCCGAAATTAAAAAGAATTGAAAATATTTGAAAAATAATTGAATCAATTTGAATCGAGATAATAATTTGAGATAGTATTAGTTATTAATTTTTATCCAACCCGAATAATCAAATATATATATATATATATATATATATATATATATATAATTTTTTAAAAAATAATATGAGATATTTGAATACTCAAATTGAACTAGATCTATCTATTAGTCTCAAATATTCAAATCCAATCAATCTAAAAATTGGTCCAATTTGAGATGATATTTTCTCATTTTGGTCTGATATTGATTCCTTCATTTTTCAAATATCTAATTTTTAATCCAATTTCGAATAATGTTAAATAACTGATTCAGAATAGGATGCGATCACCTTTATTCAAAGTTGAACCTTGATAGGTGTGCTGCAGAGTAGTGTAAATAATGTCATTTTAATGACATGTTTAGTTAGTTTGTTTTATTTTTATAGTCATAGAAAATAAATTAATTAAATATAAAAAATTATTTAAATGTAAAAAGTCAATTATGTGTATAAAGTCTAATGATTAACGACATTTAATATTATGTACTTTTAAAAATATATGTCAAAAATAAAAATATTATAAAAGTGAATAAAATAAATTTATATCAACTGTTATTTAGTAAATTATTATTATTCATTAGAGTCATGTTTGAATATATAAGAAAAATACAAATAACAAAATAAATTAAAACTTTATCCAAATAGATGCAAAAAATGAATATATATAAAATTATATATTTAATTAAAAAAGTCTTAAGGTAACAAACTATAAGTGTCATTCTCACCATTTTTATCCTTTTTCTTTTATATATTCAACTATGAAAGATTGATATGGGTTAGGAGTTGGCATTCGGTTGAAATAAAATCGAATTAGATCGAATAGGGCAAAATTAAAAATTAAATTTTTAAAAAATATAAATTAAATCAAACCGAACAAATTTATAAACTAGACTGAACCAAATCGATCTAATTCATTTTAATTAGTTTCCATTTAAATTGAATTTTAAAAAAATTGTTAAAATATTTTTTATATAAATAATAATTTTTATAATAAATTTTATAACATTTTAAAATAAATAATAGATTTTTATATATTTGTTAATGTAAATAATGAATTTTAAATAGGATTCAATTATTTTGATTTGATTTAATATAGGTTCAATTAAATTTGCTTTAATTTTATTAAAAATTTTATCAATTTGGTTCCATTTAAATTTTTCGACCTAAAAATAAAACCAAATTAAATCAATTAAAATTTGAAAAAAAAATAAAACTGGATTAAAATTATATTTAAATTAAACCGAATAAATCAAACTAATTTGATTTGTTCAATTTTTTCTATTTAAACCGAATAGTATCCACCCCTAATATTGGCCTTTCAAAATGTCTAGTCAAATTTGATTTTATTTTCCAATTTATTAAATTCAAATGACTAATCAAGCTTAATTTTAAACTTTGTTTGTTTCACAAATATTATTTTTCAAGAAAATATTCTCTATTTTTCGTTATTTGTTGCATCTAAAAAAAATTAGTTAATAGAAAATTTTTTTTGGTTAAAGAAAAAACTTAATCATTTTTGAGAAAAATGATTTTTCATTTAGAAAACGGAAAGTCATTTTTTGAATTTTAAAAAACTAATCAAAATAAAAAATAAATCATATAAATACATGTATATATTAAATTGATCATCTTTCGTTACCAACACTCATTATTGATCATTATTGACAAATGGTAGTTACTGAAAATAAGTGAGACTTATAAAAATTGTTATTTTTAATGTATTTTTATATTAAAAAATAAATGTTGTCCCTAGGCACCAAGAAGGGGGGTTGAATTGGTGTTTAAAAATTTAAACTAAAGATTAAGGGAAGAAGAAAGAATTGCAAGGAGACAAAGATTTTATAGTGGTTCGGGCAAAACAATCCCTACATCCACTCCC
>CATIWR010275889.1:0-10726 GCA_949677035.1 Omphalea diandra
AAATTCAATAGCAGCTAATTTAAACTTTTTATCCTCACTATAATTATGACAATCAAAAATAAAATCTGCCTTCTTTTCCCAAGTGATGTAAACAGCCAAGGCTAAAGCAAAAAATCCTGATACAAACCAAGTTAGCGACAAGATTAAGGTTACAAAGAATGGAATGGACTAGCAATGAGTTCTTCTTCAAAAGGAGGAAGACATCACAAAAGCTTCAAAACCTGCCATATTTAGAAACTGCCATATTTGAAATTGCCTTATTTGAACTTCCCATATTTGGAACTGCCATATTTGGAATTGTCATATTTGTACTTGCCTTATTTAGACTTGCCATATTTGGAGCTGCCATATTTGAACCTGCCTTATTCAGAGTTGCCTTATTCAGACAATCTTCGTCACAAGGGCAAAATGGTCATTTCTATGCTTATTCATATATGGAACCTCAAAATGAACTCAAGAAGTCTAACTCTACAAATAGAGAAAATTTGTGCAAAAGAAGATTCTAGAAGGCTCCAAAAGATTTTAGAATATTCTAAGAAACTTCCAAGAATATTTCAAGTATCTTTGGTGGAAGAATAAAAGTCCTAAATAGGAACTAATGAAGGGGTGACACATATGAAAGAAAAGTCAAGTCAAAATATCTTTCCAAGATTGACAAGATCTTAACATATCATTCTCTTCCTTTTCTAATTAGGAACTTATGCTATTTTGTTATATAAGAACTTATTTTATAATTAGGAAAATATCTTGTATCTTTTAGATTTTTTTTCTTATTTAGTTTAAGAGAGTCTTTTTCCTATTTAGTTTAAGAGTTTTTTTTTTTACTAAATAGATTAGGCAAATTGCAAAGACTAATTAGGAAGTGATTCTTAGGGTTTTCTAGCAACTTTGTAAAGGCCATAAATAGCCCTTCTTGTTCACCAATGAAGGAATGTAAAAAATTGAAGAATATTTCTTTTAGCAAAATTGCTTGTGAGAGTTAATTCTCTTCTTGAATTCTTTATAGGACTTGGTGAGATTATTAAGTAAGTTCTTAATAATTTCACAAACTCGTTTAATCTAGGTCTTAAATTACTTAGTTAATTTAAGGTTGAGATTAACATCTCTTGAATCTTTGTAATTCAAGTTCCTAGAAACAAGTTTTCTAGAGGTCTAATTAGGATTTAAGAGTTTATCTTGTTTTGATCTTTGAATTAAAGCTTGGGACTTGTGCTACATACGAATCAGGATCCAAAAATCAACCTCATTTGTATCAACCTCCATCCATCTACTAATCTCTATATGTTCCTTGTGCTTTTGAATAAGCTCTAAAATACCATTATTTATGATATCATAAGGTGTACACAATATATTATAATTTTCCATGCAACTATACAAACATTACATCTATGTTCAAGTGCCCTAAATGCAATGGTGCAAGTGTCATTGTCATGCTTATGAAATTAACTTATCTAAATGATCATTTATCTAATGCATATATTCATGTGGGATTGTAAATCATTTATGCAATAGGTGTGATCATGTGAGAATGCTAATGAATATGGATAAGGATGTTACATACTTTGTTCTTTCTATAACCTCATGTAATCAAACCATTTCCTTTTTCAATCGAAGGTCTAGTATATTTTTAAGACTTCCTTGGTACAATATGTATACTAAATGTTAAAGGTATAGAGGCTTGTTGGCTTTTGTGCACCAAGAATGAGGGTTTAATTAATGAGAAATTTAAATTTTGGAAGGAAGGCTACTGGTGCAAGTATAAGAAGAAATAGAAGAAGAATATAACACACAACAATATATAGTGGTTTGGGCATTAACCAATCTTACATTCACTCCCCAATTATTCCAATGAGGTGTTCCACTAATGCTAAATGGTATTTTGCATGCTCACACCTAGCTTTTCAACTTGTGTTTTATAGAGGCTCGCATACAACCTCACAAGTGTTTCCTAAGGCTAACACTCAAAACTATACAAGAGTATTCTATTGGCTTACTCTTAAACCTAATCCCAAAAGGGTGTTTAAAGCTAATACCAAACTTTACAACTTAATTACAAAGAGTAAATAAGGGAGAGAGAGAGAGAGAGAGAGAGAGAGAGAGTTGAGAAATAAATTTATAGGAGTTTAGTCTTTATAAATGTTATTTGCTTGCATTTTTGTTCATTTGGTAGAGTATTTAAAGGTTTCTCCCATAAAAAAGATGTTAGAGACAAAAAAAAGTTTCAAATCTCCAATATATGCTACCTAAATCTACACTAAATGCTTATCGGCCCATAGTCATGGTCGTTATATCTTATTCATGTTAAGTTTAGCCTAGTCGCAGTCGAGATCTTCAACTTATTCCTAACTACTAATGACATGTGGCAGTTCAATATTAATCCTTTAGAAAAATAGTCATTGGAACCCTCTATTGGTCTTTAAGAGTCACAGCTTCTATTCCATGGTCGCGAGCGATCTAAATCATGTTGGCTATCTGAATGCTACTTCTAGTTGCGATTGGCTCTATGCTTTTTAAGTTATTGTGATCGCTGTGAATCATGTTATGATCGCAATATATGAATTTGTAACAGTCTTGTGACTCGTCGCTTGTGTTGGATGCATCTTTAAAATCTGTCTAAACTTGATTGAATATCGTCATCATGATTTATGACGTGATGCTCACCCTGAATGCTTCCATCCACTTTATAAGCAAGACTTTACGTAATAGGGGTTGCTATGTGGTGGGTAGCGATCACAAATTACAAGCACATTTTGATTTTAAACTTTATTCTACTTCTAATAATGTTTTAACTTACTTACTACAATTATAACATTTAGACCAGATATTAGAACCTTTTCATCTATGTTCTTTTAATCTATGTTGTCAAGATCAAAATAGAGGTTTAACATAGGTTTGGCAAACCTAGTTCAACAATCTCCCTTTTATGATTTTGATAACTTGGATTTAAATATGCAAAGGATAAGAGTGCACAACATATATGTGAATGTCATTAAATTGAAAGAGGTTAAATTGAACGAAGGATAAATGGTCCCCCTCAAAGTAAACTCCTCTTATGTTACTTAGAGATTTCAACCAAAAAATAATATGTTCAAGTATATGAATTCAAAAATAGTCTACAGATGCCCTTGTTGCATATATTCCTTCTCCCCATTTATCAAGATAAAAAAAAAAAAGTGAATAACACAAGTGCAATCACATTAGCAATTACAACCATAATTTCAATAACCAATCATAAGTACAATCAGTTTAGGATTAGAGTAGAACATAAAAAGAACTTGAATTGAAGAAGAAATAAAAAAATAAATACTTCAACACATTCAAACATACATAGATGTTTGATTACATTACAAAAATTTAAAAAACATGAGTTGAGAAATAAAAAGAAAATATAAGAAAAATAAAAAAAATAGAGGAATAAAACTTAAAAACTAAACTTCACCCACATCATCAAATTTTTTAGTATCTCCTTCTTATTCTTTATCTTAATTTTCTTCATTTTGAGGCTTTTTTCATTGGTTGGCCTTTGAAAGGTTTCTTTAGCAGTTGATGCTTGAAGGGTTTGGTTCTCTTCCTCATCATTAGAGAAGTTAAAATCATGCAAATAATAAGGCTTAAGTCCAATATTCTTTTGGATCTCCACAATGTCCTCATGAATATGTTAAAGAAAGTTAAGCCTCTTAAGGACTTTCTTCAACAATTTGGATACCTTGGCTTGAGAGGAAGAAGATATAGAAAAAAAAGAAGAAGTTTTTGCTTTACATTTACCTTTTTGTTTTAAAGGTTATGGAGGATCTTTTGAGGTTTACAACCTTCTTATGGCATTTCAATCACTAGCCTCATTCTTTTTTATGCTTGAAAGGCATCTTGATGAGACTTTAAGCTCTAAACATATAATTATGTGTGTTTCACTTAATGACTTTAGCATTTAAAAGATAGGCAAGATCAAGCCAACATTTCTTAAGGTCATGAGTGGGGGTGAGATTGGCTTCAATTTTAGGGTTTAAAGCCTCAACATGTCTACAAATGGCATTCACATGAGAGGGGAGGAGAAATTAGCATTTGGCCTGCTCATATGCTCCATTCGGCTAATGAAAAACCTCTTTTGAATAGGTTGGTTATAGAGAAGGCAAAACAGAAAGGGCGAGTCTTTTTGTGAGACTTTTTTCATTGCCAACACCCCACACATTGATGAAGAAGGTGATGATGTGATAAAAAAAAAAGCCACACTAGTAAGGTCTTAATGTGTTTAGTAATAGATTTCTTTGGATCATGGTATCTCTCAATGGAAATTTCTTTCCAAAATTTAAAAATATGAAGTCATATGAAAAAAAGTTATAAGGTGTAGTCTCTTTATTTTGGAAGTTAAAATTAAAGCATAGGTTAGGGTAGGTGATGGAGAATTGTTTGTCAAAGCATTTGAAAATTTACCTAAACATACTTGCTGGGGATTCCTCAAATATGCTAACCTCTATGGTGCACATGAATTATCTCACCATGCCTTCATACCCCATTCATTTTTATAGATAAAGGTGAGCCATCCAAGTTATCCAATAAACTGTTGATTTCACCCTTCAAAATAAGAGCAATAAGAATATGAGTTGAAGGTATCTTATTGGCTTGTATGATCTTCTTCTTGTTAGCTTCATACCTAATCTTCTCTTCTTAAGTTACTCCTCTCATCTTGTAGAAGGGTAAGGTATTTCTAGGAAAGGGTGAGGATGTTTGAGCAATCCCTTTTCCCTTATCTTTCTTGCCAGATCTCACAAAAGCCATTAATGCAAGGAAGGGAGAAAGAATGATTGAGATGAAGAGAAAGATGATGATGATAGGTCTAGATAAGAGAGAAATGAAGAAAAGTAAAGAGAGAGGGGAGGGGGGGTAAGATGAGTTTAAGTAGGCTAAGAAGGATGAGAGGGGTCAAAAAATGGGAAGAAATGCATTAAAGAATGGGAATGCACTGTTTGAGTGTCAAATCACTTAATAACCAATAGTTAAAGGTAGTCATGACTACTATACATGTATCATGATAGCTAATCTTTAAAATTTAGAGTAATGGCTAGATTATTCTTGAAAAAGAATGAGGGTAATGGTCAAGAAATTAGGACTCTTCAATCATAGTCATGAAGTTAGTAAAAGAATAATAAGAAAGCTTTTAAGTAGTAATCATGATTATGAAATATCAATCACAATTTACAAGACTTTTTAGGGAAAATAGCTCAAAATGACATATACAGTACATAACTCATATCTAGTGTGATCAAATTAATATATAAATGAATAATTCAAGCAATTTGGCATTTCAAAGGTCAAGTGCAAATTGAATTAGTACATCTAGTTCATCAAACATATTCATCATACAATTAATAAACATAGTAATCAATCAATGAATATTAACCAATAATACAATATGCACAAAGTGAGATCAATTTTCACCCTAGGGAGCATTCATCTAGTATCCTCAATTCCATGTTGCTGAAGTTCATTCTTTCTTCATTAAAGGATTTTGGTGAAAATATCATCAAGTTGGTAATTAGTGTTAACGAATTCTAAAACCATATTACCATTTTGCATGTTATCTTTAATGAAATGATGTTGAATGTCAATATGTTTGAATGTTGGATGGGATTTTTTGAAAGATTTGTTGCACTAATGTGGCCACATTTGATGGGAATGTCATCAACATATTTGTCATAATCCTTGAGTTATTTCTTCATCCAAAGAACTTATGTGCAACAACAATCGACCGCAACATATTCCTCTTCGGCGGTGGATAATGCAATCAAAACTTGTTTCTTGCTAAATCAAGAACTAAATATTCATTAATAAATTGGCAAAGTCTATAAGTGCTCTTCATATCCATCAAACTACTGACATAATCTATATTTGAATATCTAAGAATACTAAATGATAAAGTCCTAAGATACCAAAGTCCTAAGTGTAAAGTGCCATGCAAATATTTTAGTATTCTTTTAACAACATGCAAATGTGACTCCTTAGGACAAGATTGAAATCTAACACATAAGCAAACACTTAACATGATATTGGGTTTAAAAGAGATCAGATAGAGCAGAGGGCCAACCATACCTTTATACTTCTTTTCATCAATAAGCTTACTCAATTCATCTTTGTCCAGCTTATTAATTGCACTAAATGGAGTTTTAGTTACCTTGCATCTTTTCATGCCAAAACTTTTAAGTAGATCTTTTATGTACTTATCTTGGTTGATGAAGATACCTTATTTGGTTTACTTAATTTGAAGACAAAGGAAGAACTTAGGCTCACTTATCATGCTCATCTCAAATTCCTTAGACATACACTTAGCAAATTCCTCCTAAAGAGATTCATTACTAACATCAAATATAATATCATTAATAAATATTTGCACAATGAGTGTATCTTTATTATGTTTTTTCACAAAGAAATTAACTAAGCCTTTCGTACCAAGCTCTTAGGGCTTGTTTCAAACCATATAATGCCTAAGTTAATTTGAAAACAATATTTCAGAAATCATGAGACTCAAACTCAGAGGTTGTTTAACATAAACAACCTCCTTAATAAAACCACTTAAGAATGCACTCTCTACATCCATTTGAAAAAGTTTAAAGTTTTATGACATGCATATGCTAAAAGGATCCTAATGGCCTATAATCTTACTATAGGGGCAAAAGTTTCATCATAATCAATGCCTTTCCCTTGGTTATACTTATTACCAACCAATCTATCTTTGTTTGTTCTGATGAAACCTTGTTCATCTAACTTATTCCTAAACATCTTTTTACAACCTATAATCGGGTGTTCCTTAGGCCTAGGAATAAGTTCCCAAACTTTATTTCTCTCAAATTAGTTGAGTTATTGCATCACAATCACCTAACTCTCATAATCAAAAGCCTTATTAATTGACTTTGGATCAATTTGAGAAATAAAAGTAAGATTATTATCTAAAGCAAGTAATTGAGCTCTAGTACTTGCTCCCTTAGATGTCTCACCAACGATAAGATCCTTTGGGTGATTCTTGGAATATCTCTCATCCTTAGGGAGTCCTAAAGCTTGGTTCTCCTCTTGATGAGGTTGAGATTCCTCTACTTCTTATGTTGACTCATTATCTTCAAGATCAATCACATTTACTTTAGAAGTTCAATTAAGCTCTATCTTTTCAAAGTCACACATAATATCTTCAATAAGAGAACCTTTCCCAAGATCAAGTTTGCTAGACTCATCAAATACAACATTCATACTCTTCAACCATCATAAACTTTTTGTTAAAGACCCTATAGGCTTTGTTAGTGGTGGAGTAGCCAAGAAAAATACCTTCATTAGTTTTTGAAGCAAATTTTCAAGGTTGTCCTTAGTATTTAGAATGTAGCATTTGCAACCAAATACTCTAAGATATGACATCTTGGGATTTCTTCCATTCCATAGCTCGTAAACAGTTTTGTTTATAATGGGTCTTTTGAAAACATAGTTTACAATACAACATTAGGTATTGATGGCTTCAGCCCATAAGTAATTTGATAAGGAATACTCATTTAAGCATAGTTCTAGCCATCTCTACCAAAGTTCTCTTTTTCCTTTCTACAACACCATTTTTGTTATGGTGTTCTAAGGGTAGACAAGTTGTGAGAAATCTCATTCTCCAAATAATAGTTTTCAAAATATTCACTTTGAAATTCTTTCCATGATCATTTTTAATAGAAGAAGCGAAATAGCCTTTTTCATTTTGAACTCTTTTAGCAAAACTTTTGAAAGCATCAAAAGTATCACTCTTATGAGCAAGAAAGGATACCTAAGTGAACCTAAAGTAGTCATTAACTAGGATAAATGAATAATGTTTCCCACCAAGGCTAGCATTCTTAATAGGTCTAACTAAGTCCATATGAATAAGTTAAAAAGGCTTAGAAGTACTTACAACATTCATTGCTTTGAAGGATGGTTAATGTTGCTTTTCTGTTCGGCATGACCCATATGTCTTGTTGTCCTTTATAAACTTGAGCATTAGAAGATGATCTACTAGCTTTCCTTTTAATGAAGTTTGCAAAAGCTCTATGCTAGCATGCCCAAATCTTTTATGCCAAAGCCAAGACTCATTGTTAATGGAAACAAAACACTTAGAGGAATGGTTAGCCTAATTGTCTAAGTCAATTAGGTAGGTACTGCCTCTCCTTTTAAATTTAAAGATTGCCTTCTTCTCCACCAAAGTAATAACCCAACATTTTTTAATGTCAAAGGTAACTTCATTACCTTTGTCACATAATTAACTTACACTTAACAAATTATGTTTTGTTATTTCAACTAAAAGGACATTATCAATGAGCGAGCAACCTTTCTTACCAACAATTCTAATGCCAATTACCTTACCATTGGCATTGTTTCCAAATGTGACATTGTTACCTCCTTCTCTTTAATGGCTATGAATAGCTTCTTATTTATGGTCATATGTTTTCAGCACCTACTATCTATATGGCAATCATTATCTTCTTTTGTAGCTTCTAAGCATTCATAGAAAATAAAAACATTTCAACTTTGTTAGGTACCTAAGCATAATTAGGTCCTTAGGGGTTAGCCTTAGAAAGATCCTCCAATTTGAGATGAGCTTTTTAATGTAGCAAAATGCATTTAAACGACCATAATTTAAGCAATAATGTCATTAAAGCTGGGTCGTGGAGGTCTTTCTCCTATGAACTGCCACAACATTAGTAGGAGGCCTTCTCATACTTTATTTTGATGCAATTAAACCTAATAGGCCCAATGGATATATGGATGGTGCATGGAAAATTCAAAGACCAAAGATGGAGATTGGAATTTCATTGGATGGATTAGTGGATCTTTTAAAAGCCTAAAAAAAAGGCTCATTTGAGCTCAATTTCAAATGTGGACACTTTATATGGCCTTTGATTGACAAGCCAAACAAATTAGTGTAAACTTTAAATTTTCATGTTAGGATAAGTGTGATGATGTGAACAAGTCCAATAAACCCATTGGAATCCTGGATTGCCCATGGCCAAAGCCAAAGCCAAAGCCTAAAGTTGCATATTGGACTTTTCGGTATATGGATTTAATATATCATCGTCAAACTCAAAACAAAGCCCATTTAGATGTAATTTCAGTTTGGATACTTTTTATGGGCCCCCCTGCTAACAAGCCCAACAAATTGGTAAAAAATTTAAATTTTCATGTTAGGACAAAACATGAGACAAAACATGTTGGATAAGGATGTCTTGTCTTGATTACAATCTCACCAAGTCCACTCAAGAACTCAAGAAGAGAATTTAATCTCACAAGCAAAATTGTTAACAATAACAATATTGATTGAATTCCTTCCTTTTGGCAGAATATGAGGGCTATTTATAGCCTTACAATCCTTAATCCAAAACCAATTAGGATTTGGTTTACATTCCCTAACAGAATTCAATATTTCCTAATGTAATAAGGAAAAGGCAATCCTAAACTCAATAGGAGAACTAAAGAAATATTATGATTGGTCAACAAGATTAGACCAAAATACTTTCCTAACTAAAGAACAACTCTTCCTAAATAGAAAAGGAAAAGGATTCAACCTAATGAGGTAATCCTAATGGCATTAGGAAATATTACCAACTAAGGAAATCTTGCAAGAATCTTTGACTTTGGGCCTTATTTCCTTGCTTACATGACTTGGGCTTCCTTTTACATGCCTTAGGCTTCTTTTTACATGTCTTGGCTGAATTGGGTCTTGCTTGGATGCTCTCCACAAGTTGGGCTCCATTGTATTAAATTAAGTGCTTCATTTAAGGAGTTTAAGCTCCCATCAGCTTTTAATTGGCTTCACACATCCTTTGCTCTTCTTGAGCTAATCAAAGTGTAATTCCTTGTTGTATGAATGTTTCAATTACATCCTTAAACATTTTTAGCCTTCCCTTTATGATTGGGCCTTGAAGTTGAAGTGGATCCTTTGTTTTAGCCTTGGTTGTTTCATTAGATATTTAGCTAACTCACTCCATTCACTTTCTTTTGAATAAGTGTTTACATTGTAGTTTGGGGAGAAAGATTGATTCTTGATAATCCTCCATTATGCAATGTCTCATGCTTGTCATTTTGCACACTTATTTGGCCTTAGGAATATTCATTTTTGAGTAATATCCTAGTGGTGTTCATGGATGTTTAGTGTGACCATCAAATTATATACCTTAAGATGCGAGCCTGATAATGAAAACCATTAGAGTTATTCCCTAAAATGCAAAGGGGAATCACAAAAAGAGGAAGAACAAAAGCCTTGAGAAGCCTTAGATAATGTCTCAAACTAAGCCCAAGCTTACCTAGACCAAACGCTTGAATCTGCCTAACCTAGTTTAGTGGGTTAAGTATATCTAAGCCCTAAAACCTTAGCCTAGAGAATATTTTATAACCTCACCCCCTATAAATTAATTAGTTGTTCATCCAACCACTTAATTGTACATGACATTTGAAAACCCTAAATTCTAGAACTTTCATGGCCCTTGTCTGATATGGATCATGATTGAGGTACAATCAAAGCTATTCCAGCTCTAATGCATCCCTCTTTCTCTATATAAATAACCTACCCATAGGGAGAAAAAGGAGAGGCTTGGATAAATGATGCAAATAGCCAAGGCTAAAGCAAAGGATCCACTTCAACTTTAAGGCCCAATCATAAAGGGAATACTAAAGAAGTTTAAGGATGTAATTGGAGCATTCATGCAACAAAGAATTACACTTTGATTAGCCCAAGAAG
>CATIWR010275938.1:0-33500 GCA_949677035.1 Omphalea diandra
CCTCTCGTGTGTCTTTTTATCTATCTTTTCAAACTCTCTATATATATATATATATATATATATATATATATATATATATATATATATATATATATATATATATATTTCAATGAAGGAGATGGGATTTCAACCTGTCTTCCCATTTTGTTGCAGCTTTCCATTTTTTTCCATATTGTGGTTTATCATATCTTGGTTTAATTACAGGATCTGATGCTGATGCGAGGATCAACATTGTTTTGTTGGAGGTAAACTACAATAGATTTCTACATGCTACTTTTTTTTCTTTTTTGAGTATTGGGGAGGGGGATTACATGCTACTGTTTGAAGCTTAAATTTGTAAATTCAGAAAACATGACATTTTCCCCCTGCTATGTTGTGTAATTACAAATTTCCTAGAGGAGGAAGATGATTTTGTGAGTTGTTTATCGGAAATCAAACATGGTGCATCTATTTCAGGTCTGTATTCATAGAAAATAGTGTCTTTCTGCTGTTCATTTCCTTTTCTATCTTTCACAATCGTTTATCTTAGCTCTTGCTCTCCTTCTAATTCCTTTTCTTTTTTTTTGCCCATTTTGTAGATACAGTGATCTGGGATTATATCTTTGATGATGTTGCTCAGGCTGATGGGGATCAGGGATGAACTTCGAAGTAACCGAACTAACAGGCGGCAAGCAGTAGGCTTGTTAAAGTACATATTTGCATCTAACCGTATGCCATGGGAATTAAAGAAACATGCCATTAATTCTTGCTTTGCATTACAAATGGACATGTTACACAAACTGATGGACACCCTGATTGCTCTATGTATTTGCCTAGCCTCTTTTCTGCTTCACAGGTACTTTATTGCCATAGTATTTGCATGTGCTTCTGCGTTCTTTTCTAAAAATCACAGTATATATTTCAGGCCATTATAAAGGTCACCATTTATGCACCAATTACTGAGTCAAGAAAGGATGCCTTTGAGGCATTGAAGAGGATAAGGATTTGAGCTGTTATATATATTTCAGGCCATTATAAAGGTCATCATTTATGCACTAATTACTGAGTCAAGAAAGGATGCCTTTGAGGCATTGAAGAGGATAAGGCTTTGAGCTGTTATTTAAGTACTAGAACAAGCTGTGGTGTTTTGCTGACTTTTCCTTCAAGTTCCTGCATATATGGAAGCTATAAATAATTTGATCATCAATATGCAAAATTCTGTGCAGCATTCTATAGAAGTGGATTACCTGCTGGTCTTTGCTTGTTTTTCCTTTATGAAGCTTTCCAGTTGTTTGACATGTCCATATACATGTCCATATATTTGACCAATTTATAAATTTAACCAGGTTATTGCTGATGTTCCAACATCTGAGAGGCTTGATATTTTGAAAGCTTTGGTTACAAATAGTGACTCTTCCTCTATGTTAAGCCTTAACATAGTGGTTTATATAATCTATAATCTTCAGTATTTGTTCAAACTAGAGGCAACACTTGTTTTATCTGAAATCTTTGCTACAACTCTATATAGATTGCAATTCTTTTTGGATCTCGTTAGAAGTGAGTTACACAAGGAAAGTAGCCAAAGAAAATCAGCAAGGAAAGATGAAGCTATGCAAGCCGAAAATCAAGGGAGTTCATTTACATCAATCTCTATGGACTGCTACAGTGCTCAAACTGGTCGAGAGGGTTTTAGGGCCCCCAGAAGGAGGACATCTAAAATGACCACAATCGATATATATATTCTTCTTGATTGCAATCTCCTATTTGTGTTAAAGAAAGTCAGATCGAAGAGGTGGAATGGAATGCACATTTGGTTCCTGCAAATTTTCACTATCAACTTTTCATTTCTATTTCTTCTTGTTTCTTCTTCTTTTTTTTTTTCCCCGAGTAGGGTGATTAATTTTTGACATTTTTGCCTGAATTTCACCTTCTTACCTCTTGCTATTGTGTTTTGCCAGATCTGAAGGAGAGTGTATCCCTTCATTACTCTTTTTGTCTTGATCCATCTGCTCCCACTCTATTTGGATTTTCTTATGTTAGAGAGAAAGATCAGCACAGGTTTTCGTGCAAATATTTTAACTTAGTCTTATCAATTTATGAAGATTCGCTCCTGTTTATCGAATTTTAAAAAATTTCAATACAATTAAATAAATATTTAATAACTAAAATATCAATTCATAATTCACAAATCAATTAATTTTTAATTCAAAATTAGAAAAATTTAAAAAGTAAAAATCTTAAACAACTTTTGAATAGAAAATTAGAAAAACATAAATTGAATAGGAAATTAGAAAAACATAAAGGTAAGAAATTTTAAATAGAAAGTTAAGATTTTAATTAATTTCATTGATTTTTCAAATTTCTATATATATAAAGAATTGCAGCAATATAATAGATGGTTAAAGATTAATTTTTTGAAATTTAACAAATTTTTTCTTAAAATTATATCATATAAATTAAATATATAATTTAATAAATAATCATTTATCGCAACTGTCTCATATGTGTGTGTGTATATATATATATATCTATTAATTTTATTATTAATTATAAAATACTTGATATTATTTATTTGATTGGTAATCAATAATTACTCATTTAATTATCTCACATATGCATTTATAATTTATAATTATTTATTAATTTTACTTTAATATAAAATAATTAACATTATTTATTTGATAGATTGAGAAGAATTACTCTATTTAAATTTAATAAATTTTTTCTTAAAATTATGTCATATAAAATTAAAATATGAATTAATAGACAATTATTTATCATAATCATCTTCATATATAATTATAAATTTTAAGAAATTTATTTTATTATTTTATTTACTTAATAATAGCTTTTTATAGTTTAAGAAATTTATTTTATTATTTTATTTACTTAATAATAACTTTTTTATAGAATAATAATTAATATTCAATTAATTAATTAAAACAAATATTAAAATTTATTATAATCATATCAAGTAATTTTGCTCCTAATTTTTACCTAAATATCAGTGCAAGCAAACCAAGATCAAATTAGCATCCTATTTTTGTTAAGTAAATAAATTAAGTAATCTAAGTAATAAAATAGTGTTTGCTTAATTAATAATTGTATAATATCGGTGGTATTAAAGATAAAAATTCCAGTATTATTGGTCTTTTATCTCCCACGGCTATTATCCACTCTGAAAAATAATGCTTTAACTGTAAAGTAGGAGGAGAGCTTCTGCCCTCTCCTCTCCCACTCAATATCCAACCCCACAGTAAACGACACCGTATCCGTGATTCTCCTTTGTCTTGATACTCTGCATTTTTTGTTATATATATATATATATATTACTCTCTTTCAATCAAAGAGATATAACTTATGTTTCCTTTTTCTCATTCTTTTTTCCAAATGATATGCACACTTCTCCATTTTTCTTCTTCTTTTCCTGTTGTTACTTTTCCTTACCTTCTTTTAGGTGTCATATGAAGAGTTTTTTTAAGGTGAAAACAATAATAGAAAAAATATGAAATGAAATATAAATGACACTAAATTAATTTTACTTTATTTTAAAGTTCTTTAAAAGAGAGGTTAATGGATATAACCTATTTAAATTTTTTAATTTCGTCTTTTTACCCCCTGTTGGAGAGTTAAAAAATGAGATTTGAAAGTAAATAAGTACAAATTTTTAACTTGCATTTATTCTCCTTTAAATCATAAAAATTAAAAAAAATGAAGTTAACTCATTAATCTTCATTTACAATTCATTATTTAATTATTTTTAACCCACTTCTATGCTATACCCTAATTACTCTGTCACCTTGCCCCATTCAAACAAACTATTAGCTGCACGTAGGAGTAATTAAAGAATTGTAGAATTGAAACGATGGAAGTCAAATTAAAAATTTTGATTAATTGATTCTGCTATTTCTTCATTTTAAAAAATTTCAATTTCAAAAATGTTTATAATAAAAAATTAGAGATTAATTAAACAAATCAAATATATATATATATTAGAAATGTATTATATTTATTTTTAATTAATTAGTGATAATTAGTTTATCGATCAATTGTTTTACTAATTGGGTTGATAATTTTTTTATTTTATATTTGTAATTTCTTTTCAAATCAAAGTTGGTCAATCAAGTTAAAAATATTATTTATGATTTAATTAATCAGACTTTAGACATTTTTAGCGAGACTATAATGTGATCCAAGATTTAATTAATTAAACTTTAGACATCCTTAGTTCCACTAAATTGTTGGCATGAATTCCAACTTCGAAAAATTTGACATTTTTGTTTTATCAAGCATGGCCCACGAACATGTCTACCTCTACACGCACATGTTTAGGTTTAGTTTAAGGTAAATGATAAATGTAATTGATATCTGGTAACAGTTGTAGTTGATAACAATTTGATATTAAATGTTTTGTAAATTTTATTTAGTTGTCGCTATTAATATTAAAATAACTAATAAGAGTATAGTTTTAATATTTTATATATTAAAATAAATAATATGTTTTCATATATCTTTATAATATATTATTTCAAATTGTAAGACATTACAATTATTATTTTGTATTTATAAAGTTTTAATAATTATTTTTATTAATATTAATTATTATATATGTTAATATATTTTTAGTAATTAAAATATTATATATATAATTTGTTTATAAAATTTTTGTATAATAATTTAAAATAAATTATTTTATATAAATAATTAAAACAAAAATAAAAAATTAAAAGAAAGGGTATTTTTATATTTTATTAATTATTAACAGCTGAGATTGAAAAATAATTTCAAATAAAAGAAGATTTCAACCGCAATTGATTGACATATTAATCAGCTATCAACTGTTGTTTTAGATTTTTATAAAACACTATTTTATCGGTTGATAAGTGTCAATCAATTATCGATTGCACCCATCAGTTATACCAAATACTCCCTTAACCTGATTACAGTGAATTTGTTTTTGAAATTTCTAGGTCTTGGTCGAATCCTACTCTTCCATTCTAATTATTGACACCCGCCAAAAAAAACACACATGTTTATCCCTAACTGCGCTGTTTGCCAATCACTGAAATGATAAGGTTGGTCTGTCTTCAAGTATTTGTAAAGAGATCAATGTCCTTTCTTTTGATGCTAATGATGTGTACTCTTTATTTGCTAATTAATGAAGTATCATTTGGTTACAAAAAAAGATATGTTATTAGAGTAAAGAAATAAAAAAAAATCAACAAAAGAAAAATAGAAGTGTCTCAGCCTCATGAACCCACTTCCAAAACCCATCACGAGAGTAAGTCATAAATCGATGCAGTTGAAAGAAATTATTGTATGGAAATAGCATAGTAACCATTGCACTTGTAGGGCAATAATTGAGGCCACCAATGGATTATGGGTAATTGCCCAATGCCCATACGCTATCTTGTGGCCATTAATATAGTTTTTGAAGGCCTCATTGAATGAGAATGTTGGTAATTTTAGTTGTCACCATACACTTGGTAACAGATCCATAAGGAAGTTTCGTTTGACAAATAACATAAATTAGAGAACAATCTACCCATCAACGAAGAGAAGGACAAACAAATCCAAACGGCTATAAGACCGTCCGTTGGAGGGCCAAGGATGATGAGGCCGGCGGCCATAGACACAGAGGTGAATTGGGTTGTAGAGCTCTTCTAGTGGTAGTCGTTTATTTGTGCCTCTCGGCTACAGGCAATGTTTTTTGGTTTCATGAGCCTTTCTCTATTCGAAGAGAACTTTGTCGTGCTTGTAACAGGCCCAATATTTTTTTTTGGAAAGTAACAGGGCCAACATTAAGGACTTATTTTGCTGCTGCCTATGCAGTAAAAATTGCAACTTCTATTCTTTTTTATAATTTCTCTTTATTTAAAATTTTCTTTTCACAACTCTCTCCTTTTCTTATCTATCTTTTAATTTTTATAATTCATTTTTTTCCAATCATAAAAAGTTTTATAATCCCCTTTTTAATTGCACAATCCCTTTTTACCTTGAAATCCCATCTCAAGAAAATAATTAGGAAGATTTTTTATTTAAAATTTTTTTTTCGGTAACCCCTTTCTTTCTCTATCTTTTTAATTTTTATAATTCTTTTTTCAATCATAAAAAGTTTTTTATAATCCCTTTTTAACTTGAAACCTCGTCTCAAGAAAACAATTAGCAAATTTCTTTATTGAATGCAGGTTAATTAAAAATATCAAAATTAATTAAATTTTTTTCTTAAACTTAGCCTAGAATGCAAGTTTTATAATTTTTTTATTGAATTATAAAACTTGTATTATTGATAAAACCTTTCACATGATTAGGTATCATTTGATTTTCATGGTGAAATTCTTATTGTTTCTAGCTATAGTATCTAATTTAAATTTATAATTTTTTGTTCAAAATTTTATTGATAGTAGTTGCATAAGAGGGACTAATTAAGTAATAATTAGTACAGATTGATTAATAGAAGGAGGAGAAATTTAACAAATTTTTTTATAAGAATATAGAACAATAAGGAAGAAGAAGAAGTTGAGTTTAAGGACAAGTCATGGATATAGAAATATATTTACATGCTTTTTTGTTTATTAATGGTTGTGCTATTAATCTCCAAGTTCTCCCGTGTCTTCATTGACTAATTTTATTTTCAAAGAATAAACACCATCAAATACGTAAAAGAGTAAAAATTTTAGAGCTACAAAGAGTAATTTGTAAAGGAAGAAAATGTTGTGAATTTTGATATAAATAGATTATACATAAGTAATAAGAGTGAAAAAGATAATTTACTTAATTTATCATATTTTACGATGAGCGCAAAAGGAGAATGGGGGTTGCAAATAAAATTCTCCATAAAAAATTCCTTCCAATTATTAGTTTCAAAATCAATGAATTTTCCAAAAATAATTTAGTTTCAAAATCAGTGGATTTTTCACAACCAATTAGTTCCAAAATATTAGATTTTTCAAAATTAATGAATTTACTTTTTTAAATATTATATTTAAAAATATCACATCATAGATTATAAAAATCTCTTGCTACTGGGATTGCAGATATTAATACAAGATTTATGTGCAGGACCTGTAACTAAAAATTAGAAACCTTTTTTTTTTTTTTCCTCTTTTAACCTGTTGTCTTTTCATCTTTTACAGAAGTTTGCCCACCATAATGCGAATCCATCATGATTCATCAAGCATTAAGCAAGCCTTTGCTTTTCACTCACCGATGGGAATCCAAATCCATGATTAGAGCTAATTCCTTTAACTTTGGAAGCAAATTATAACACGTCCGTCAAAAAAGAAAAACTTTAGTAGGTTTCCAAAAGTTAGCAAGCTGGCAAGACAAGATACAACATCGGCTTAGGTCTAAACCAAACCATGGAATCTGAGCATAGTCCCTGCTTGGCAACCAAGACTATCCTTAAGTATCATATTCCTTACTGTTTCATAGAGACTAGAGAAGTCCTCTTTTTATGCCAACTTACATACGCTAAAACATGAGCTTCCCTAGTACAGAAGGATAAGGGAAAATTTAATCCCACATTAATGTCCTGTAGTCCATCGAATCCATGAGCAAAGTTCATCAAATAACCCACCGTTAGGCACTCAACCTCAGACAGAAACCTCTTCTTTTACAACTATGTTTGCTACACTAATTGTGCAAACAGAAATTAAATAAGAGAAAAAAAATTTTAATTTTTTTTTCACTTGTTTAGTTCTCTTATTTATAAAAACAGAAATTCAAATTTATTAAATATAAATTTACTTTTTTTTAACTTCTCAAAAGAGATAATATATGAAATATATAAAATAAATTAAAAATATTTTAATAATTTAATATATTCACTCTTTCTAACTTGACATAATTCTCTATTTCTCGTATCCAAAACAATTGATTATAAACGACCAGGCAGCGCAGCTATCCTCAACAAACAAGTTAGTGAAGGGAATAAATATCCCATACCAAAACTGGGTGCTACAATTCTCTCAGCCAGTACAAAATAGTATAAGATTAGAGATTCACTGGAATACCAAATCAGTACAAAGATTTCTCATTTCTATGCTGCTCTGCCCACACATCAATAAACAAGGCTGCATCTATTTATTAATCTGATTCTAAATGATCAAACCAACGACTTTCATTTTGAGAGAACAACAATCATTGCATCCTCTCATGAATAATAATGGATAAAGATAATAAACATTAGAGATTCTAATGAAATGCACAGCAGACGGGAAAAAACAAAAACTTGCCCATGCCATAATTTAAGCATAATGCTTCAACTAAGAAAAACAAGCCACTGTTATCGCACACTTATCCACACAAGAATCTCAATAAGAAGACTCCCATTTAATAAAAAAACCACCATTATCTGAGAAGTCCCCTGTAATGGAGTGGCATCAACATTCAACATCATCATCAACAAGAAGCAGCAAATAATTCAATTGATAAGTAGAAGAAAAAGGATAGAAATTTATTTTTTTTTTAAAAAAAAAAAAAAAGAAAAGAAAAAAGGAAACAGGCATCTTGTCTCTGTAGGAGAAACTGGTAAGCACAGGTTCCACCGAAAACAGGAAGAAATTAGACCCAGCTTGAAACGCAATACCACTTCTGTACATCCCCAATATGCACATCATAATCAAAATCACTTTCAGCCGATAAAATCATACAGGAACTATGAAGGTTAGAAGACATCATCACAACAAAATGTGAAAATTCATCATTAGTGCTGGAAAATCTTTCTTAACTCTCACTTCTTAAGAATAAATCTAATGAAATTGTCAACCAGTTCGTAACTATGCATTACGAGACAAAAAATTAGCTTTTGAAGGTCTAACCAGCAAGCAATTTCTTTTCATCTACTAATAGAAGACACAACTTTCCTTCTGCCACATAAGGCACAAATTCAACCATCAAGATTCATATCTCAGACGAAGGAAGCAGGAAGTAAAGAAACCATATAAAGAAAATATTAATATTTAATTAAGAAAACTAGTAGTGCTGCACAAGCTATAATTTCAAGATACAATTCACATATAATACCTCAATCACATGACTATACTCGAATCAAACCCACAACTAAAATTACAAACTAAACAACCCATTTAGATTCTTCCTCTAAAACTTTCATAAATTAACCCTAACCCACTGATCGAAGCTATATATTAACACCGCTAATAAAGTAAGTACAACGACCGTGCATCTAAACGCATCATCGAGTAGTTGAGTCAGCAAACTCGATCTTCCCCTTGAAAAAATAAGAGAAAATCAGTTGCAAACAACGCAAACCACAGACACAAACTTCCACTTCATCTTTTCTTATCCATCCACGTCTTAGTAACTACGAGCTGAGACCCAATATCCGACGCAAATCAGTAGTCGCGTCGATGTTCTTCGTCCTCTTCATAAAGAATGCTGGCAAAGGAAGCGAACTCGGCGTCGGCGAAGTAATAAAAGCCGATCCAGCATAAAAGCCATTAGCTTTGCTGGACTCAGCGAGTCCGATCTGAGTCGGCACCGCCTGGGGATCTGGGCCGAGCCGGTTAGCCGATCCCAGATCTATATCTTCCTCCAGTTGGGATAGCTTATCCTGCATCGTTTTGAAAAGCCGTTCCCCGCGTTTCAGGATTTTGACTTGACCCATGACGAGATTCTTGGTGGGAGTCTGGGGAGAAGCAGCGGTGGCGCGTGAAGGGGAGGAGGACTTTGGGCTATGCTTTCTGCGGTTGGATTGAGACCTAGTCGCGTTATTCGGGTTGGGGTTTCTCAGATTTTTCATCCGGGGCAGCGGAGATATTAACGACTGTCGTGATGATAAAGGATTTTGGAGACAATCTTGAGGATTGAGGACGGCAACGCCCATCTTTTAATTTACCTCGTAGAGGAAAACGAAAAAATTGAGATTTAGGGCGAAGTTTGATAATTTAGGGGAAGCTTTTAGAGAGATAAATAAACAACGAGAGAGAGAAGACAAAGTTTGTTGGACTAGATCTGTGGGTTTGGACGCCGAGTAGGGGGGTTTTATAGGGAAGGAAATGCCTTTCTATGGGTGTATCACGCGATTGGAGATAAACCACTCCTGTTGGGAGTTCGTGTGTTACACGGATTTAAATTTTGAAGCATATAGTTTTCTTTTGTTTTTTTGAAATATATTTTTCTTTTGGTAAGCACTCATGGTCTATAATTTTTTATTTATGACTTTTTTAAACTATATTTTAAATATAAAATATTCTACAAGAAATTGAATCAAGTAAATAAAAATGATTTTACCTATACAAAATTCACCTCTAAAATTGTTTTCAAGTAACAAGAAATGATAAAATAAAATTTTTAGTCAAATTTACCTTTAAATTTTAATTTTTTATTGTCAAATTTACTCTATGAGTAATACTTTTATATGTTAGTATACTTTTGTTTAACTCATTTTTTTATATATCTGTTGTAATTGGTGAAAGAGTATAATTATTATTTTACGAAAATATCATTATACCAAGCTGAAATTGTGTTTTTTGAGATTTGAGGATTTAAAAATTTTTAAGATTTTTAAAAAATTATGTTTTTATTAAAATACATTTAAATTTGATTCTCTTAAATACATTTATTAACTATATAATTTTATTCGTTTATTTAATTACAACATATATGTAAATAAATGAGTTAAATAATAGTATAATAGTGTGTAAAAGTACTACTCAAGGGTAATTTTGATGAAAAAATATAAATTCATAAATAAATTTGATGAAAAAATTTATTTTATCATTTATTATAACTTAAAAATAAGTTTAGAGGTGGATTTGATATTTTAACCGATGATTTTATAATTATACTAAATACATGATGATGACATTATATGATATTAATAGATTTATTCATATTTATTATGTTAATATTAATAAAAAATAATAATATTAATAAGATGTTACATTGAAAGTATATATAATAGTAATCTCATCTATAATTTGGGTTCAAATTCTTAATTTTTTGAAGTATTATTCTTTAAAAAATTGAAATTAATATTTTGCAAGGGTACCTATATCTTTTACAATTAAATTAATTTATTCTCACTTATCATTTGAGCTCAAAATCTTTAATTTTTTATAAAGAATTTTTTTGAAAAACTAAAATTACTGTTTTAAAAAATATTACTAATGTTATTTTTAAAAAACTTTCCTATATTCTAAATAAAAATTATTAATGTCAATATAATAATATAAATTTACCATTAGAATATAGATGATATATATGTTTTTCTAATGTTCAAATATTTAAAAAATATTTTAGTGTTTAATTTTTAGGATATAAATTAATATAAAAATAGGTATTATAATTCAAATTTTGATATTTTTTTATTCAATGCTTTAAAAAATTTAAACACCACAATTTTATCAATCAATTCTATCTACTAAAATAATAAAATATATCATCAATTAGGTAGGTGGATATAATATCAGCAAAGTTAAAAAAAATAAACATATCTGAAAATTTGAATGTTATTATCTTTTTTTTTTACATTATTTTAAAATTATTTTGTTAATTAAAGTTTTGCCATGAAATTAATTTTAGCGGGGATGTAGCTTTCACGCGAATAAGAGCGCGTGAGAACCTAGTTAGCAGTGAGAAGACCCCAAACCAAACGCTAGTTGTGCGGACTGGGTGTCTGAAGTGGATGGGATTCGCCGGTGGGCTCCTAACTATTGTGCCTTCTATTTTCCTGAAATCACAGAAATGCCATTCTCCGGCCATGATTCCAATAGACCAAGTAACCTCTGATAGATTTCTTTCAACCGTTTTGATCAGCAGCTTTCTTTTTGGCGTATCGTTTGTTTTAGGTAATGCCACCATTTCTTTCAAATGTGGTGCAGGAATAAATGGCTTGTCTACTGAAATTAAAATTTTTTTTTTTAACCAATTCCAAATGATAGGAAACAATTCTTAATAAAATTTATTTAAATCATTTTCATCACCGTAGATTTTGAATTAACTTTCAACATTATAATTAAATTAACAAAAAGTTTGATATATTGAATTTAGTTGTTTATTAAAAAAGTTTTAACGCGAGTTGCTTGATACATGAATTATAGTTAATGAGATAGATAGAATTAAGATACTTTTTTAATTCAAGAGAAATTCTAACTTGAATTTAGTTTACTTATGTGTGATTTATTTTTAATTAGAATACGGGGGACACGGTTTTTGATGTTTGTCTTTTGATTGCAAAACACGTAGTGGAAGCTCCATGGTCAATGAAACCGCTCATTTACAGCAAGAAAGAGGAAAACGAAAATGGACATCACGTGAAAGTTAGTTCGGGGTTCTTTGGGAAATTTGAGCAAAATGCAAGGCGACATTTGTCACGCGGAAAAGATTGTGGGTCCTTTGGTTTTCTGGACCACCACGTACTATGAACAAGTGTCTTCCATCGAGAGGGATGATGTAGACGTCAAAATGGACGTGTGCTGGACTCGGTTAACCTATTTCCTTCGCCCGAACCGCTCTATGTTCTGGAATAAATGAACCGGCCGGCCACTCTTGTTTCTTTACTTTCATTTGGACTTGGATAATGTCGAAACAGAACCCCTAGGGCCCAAAAAACCACATAAGGTGGGCTCATTGGGCTAGGTGGACCTACTCTTGCGGGCCTAATTCGCTAATCCAGTAAGAGCTGGACAAAATTTACACAAAATGGTTGCAAACTCCATATGTGGTAGCGGAATCTTTAGAGTTACTAACTTTTCAAGTCGACCGCATATTTATTGATGGAGTTTTGTTTGAGTTCCAACTACTCAAGCAAATTAGGGAGTCAAAGTGTGTATTTTTTTTAGAACAAAATGAATTTTTATTCTATATTTATTAATTATATAACTCAATCTTACAAAAACACATCAAATACTTAATTTTTATCTATAAAAATACAGAAACAATATATCTAATATCAAAATATAGAACTTTAACTAATATGAGTAATTTATTAAAGATAAGAAGGTAACAAAAGAACAATAGATTTAATATTTAAATTTATAAATTTAGCTAAATTTGATGTAATTTATTGATATAGGTCTACATATCTAATTAATTTGATAATAATATAAAAAATAAATAAAAGAGATAGAGAGAGGGATCATTACCAGCCTAAAAACCAATAATAGCTAAATAAGACAAAAAAAAAAAAAAAGATATAAGAGATAAAAAAAAAATTCTATATATATATAAGCCAATTATGCATTAAAACACTCAAATCAAGAAGCTTAGGAATCTAGTCAAGATTTTATATTTTGATTTATCTATTTTTATTACTTTGTATGTATCATGTCAACCTCAATTTCAAGTTTAAGGTAATTTGAATTTGAAATTATCCAAAATTTTGATATAAATATTTCAAGTCAAGCAAAATTAAATATAATTACTTTGAATATTCTATCCAATTAAATTCAAACTTTAAAAATAAAGTTCAATTGAGTTTTAATACATTTTAACTTTATTACACCTCTATCGAAGCATGAGTTATAAAAACCAAAACACATTTAGAAAAGCTATAATTCGTAGAAAAATACTTTATTATATTTATTCATACATGAATATAATATATTTGATTCATAATAATAATTATATATAATTACTTTATTCAAAAAATAATATACTTTTTCAAAAAAATTATATATATATAAAATCTAATATATGAGTATATGAATAATACACTTTATTCATAATAATAATTATATATAAATAATTATGAATAAAGTATTATAATACCATATTATTATACTTTATAGAATAATAATAATAATAATATATGAGTTAATCTGAAGTTTCTAAATCTGTGCTCAAATTTTATAAATGGATAATAATAATAATAATAGATTTTTTATTTTTTGGTAAAAATTTCCGACAACTTGTAGACATAAGATCGCATTAGGAGATTCTAGTTAGCAGATGCTATATTGTATAGAAACACAATTTTGATTAGTTGGTAATAAGAAGATGGATGACATCAATCCAAAGTTTGCAAAGTCTTTGCTTCCCTCATTTTGGTCAAATTTAATTAATAAACCTATTGCAAATACAAAGGGTTTTTTAAAGTTGCAAGCAGGCAGCGACCAAGCTAAAGGTGGCCTTGGCCCCTCAAAAAGCAAAATTTTTTTCATATATATATAATATAGATGTATAAAAAATTATTAATTTTCTTTAAAAAATAATTTATATACCCTTTCAACTTATATGTAAAATTATTAATTCTCTTTAAAATTTATTTTTTATTATAATTTTGAATGAAAAATATTATAAATACTTATTTTTATAATATTAATTGTTTAATTTTTGCCTTCCAATCCAATAATTCTGCAGGATGATTTTAGGGTGAGGCCTCGCAGCAATTTTTTTAAAACTATTAATTTTTTATATATTTAATTTAAATTTTAATCTGGCATTAAAAATACATATGTGTTCCCTCATATTTAAGATATGCTTATAGGTTTAACTTTTATTCTCATTTAATAAGTTGAAGATGTTTATATTAAGTGCCGGGTGCTTTTTTTTTTTTTTTTTTTTGTAAATTACATGAAAAGTCGGTTGCTCCCTTCAATTTTACTTTGAGTTTCTCATACTTTGTATTATTTTTAAATAACAGTACGCTAGTATTTAAGCTAAGTACAGCGATTTAAGTTGAAATTTTTATTCAAGAATTTGTCTCAGTTCATATATAATGCTCTTAATGTTCATATTGATCTAATGAGAGAGAAAAAAATAAAATGATATGAAAATAATTAAAATTCATTGATATATATATATATATATATGGGCATTTTTTTTTCTTTATTTTTATTCGCATGTCAGCAAAATGTTTTCCTTAATTATATTATAACTAAGAAGATGCATATCAAATAATTTGCCCACCAGTGCTTGCAAGTAAAACCCTTGGGCAAATGAGCTATTACTTACCTTTGGATACGGGTTCCATTGGGGCCAAAGTGATTTGCACCCACATATTATATTATATTATATCATCAATTATATCATCGATTCGTGTTTATATTATTTCATAAATTTATATTAATATACATTAGTATTGAATTACATTTACATTTAATCATTAATTATAAATATTTGATATTAAACTGTATATACATTAAAATGTGCATATATTAAAATGTATATATATTGATATTACTTATATATTAATATTAATTTGCATATATATTAAAATACATATATATTTATCATTAATTGCATATACATTATTTTGGATTAATGATTATTTTTACTCATGAATTTGTGTATTTGAAATAATTTTGTTATTCACATTTTATTTGAAACTCTTCTGTCCTTAAATTTATTTGTTTGAAGTAATTTTATCCCCCAACTTTCGTTTAAAATTCTTTTGCCCTTAACTTTAATATAACTTAATCATATTATAATTTTAATAATAAAAAATTTGTCTTTTCTATTTAGTTTTTCATATTATTTTAATTTAAATAATTTATATCCATATCACTTAAATTAATTGTTATGTCATAAAGGTTTATAGGGCTAATTAACATTATCTCTAATAATGACAAATATGTTAGATTATATTAATATTAGAGATAAAAGAGTTTTAAATGAAACACGAGGATAAAATTATTTAAAACAAATAAATTTAAGAATAAAAAAATTTCAAAAAGATAAAATTACTTTCAACCCATAAATTTAGGGATAAAAAAGGGTCATTAATCCACACTGATATAAACGTGAACTTGAGTTAAGAATATAAATTTATCTGCACCAGCTGATTTGCAATGACCTTTGTTGGATTAGGGCTGAGCATTTGGTGGGTTTGGTTCAAACCGAACCGAAATTTCAAAAACTAAATAGACCAAATTTAGTTTAAATTAAAACCGAACCAACCAAAATTTAAGAAAAACCAAAGTAAGCCGAACTGATTAAAAATCAGTTTGATTCGATTCGATTTTCAGTTTTGGACTCTAAATGGACTTTCCTAAATTTAAGTTCAGCCCAACTTTTGCAGTTGTTGGGCTAGTCATAGTCCTTATTGGTCTCAAAACGCAGCAAGTTGTTGGGCTAGCTTTTGCATCTTTTGCAGTTTTCAACTTCTCAAAACGCAGTAAGAAAACACGAAAGGGGGGCTAAAATTTAAAACGCAGCAAGTTCATTATATGGGCCTATATAACTTATTTAGTCAATAAATAGCCATATTTTGTTAATGATGACACTTAATCTTGAAAACATAAATTCTAAAAAACAAGTTCATCAAAACACTCAACACAAGTTCATGATCCCATGTTAATAATACAAATTCATCACATGTTCAATATAAATTCTGAAAACGTACATGTTCAGCTACAAATTTCACTCTAGTTACAAACATAAATATTGAAAATTTCATGAACAAATCCATTCAAGCTCATATAGTTGAATTCAAACTCTGCATAAATAAAAAATAAACAGAATATTTCAATAAATAGAGAAAATAATAAAATGTTGAATATTTCAATAAAGAGAAAAATAAATCTAATATTTCAAATGTTTTACAAAAATACTTTGTAATCCACTAAATTCAATAGCAATAATTCATGAGTCCACTAAATTTTCAATGGCAATACCTTGTAAGCCTGAAAAATCAAAATTTATAAAGATCAACCTCAAATAAAAAAAACAATATACAAGAAGAAAAAATAAAAATACGCTAAAAAAGTAGAAATACAATTCAAGAGGTATCATCTTACTCATTTCTAACTTGTCAATTTCTTTTAAGTCTTCTTCCACATTCTTAGGAAGTGTAGATTGACGAATCCAATATTGAATACAAATGAAAGATTGAACAATTTTAGGAGTCAAAGAACTCCTAAAAGGATCTAGTACTCTTCCTCCAATACTAAATGTTGATTCCAAAGCAACAGTTGAAATGAAAATTGATAACACATCACGAGCCATTAATGACAGGATAGGAAATATAGGAGAATTATGTTTCCACCAAACTAAAATGTCAAATCCCTTTTTGTCCTCTATAATGACTTCATTTAAATACACATTTACCTTTGTCTTATTGTTGCTCCCACTCATCAAATCAAATTTGAATTTCTTAATTTAATATTCAATTAAAAACTTCACTTTCATAACGGGATCATTCATATCTCTCTCACCACTAATTTCAGAGACATCACTACACTCATTAAAATTATCATTTGCATTCCTACTCTTGTACTCATTAAACAAAGAGTACACGAGTTCTTGAACTTTCTTTCCTATATCCATACCCAATTGACCCTCATATATCTTTTCAAGTGCAAGTTGTATCCATTGCAACTTGTATCGAAGATCAAGAACACAAGCAATATAGATCATTTCATTTATTTTTTTGGGATCTCCCCAATACTTGTCATATTTCTCTTTCATTTCCTTTGCCATAACACTCAAATCTTCATCATCACATATAGCCCAAGCATTCAAGAAACGATAAATCATATAAATCTCATAAAAAAATATGTTGGATGTGACATACAAAAACAATGAAATGCGCAAGGTGAATTCATAAAAATATTGTAAGAAGGTCATCATCCACCTAATATTTTTCCAATCATCACTAGTGGGCACCCCATCACCATCATTGTTTAGCTCACTTCTAAATTGAGGATTTTGCTCCTCATATCTCTCAAATGCCAACTCAAACTTTTGAGCAGTTTCCAACATAAAAAAAGTTGAGTTCTACCTAATAGACACATCAAGATATAACAAGCTTTTACTTTGAATTTTCTCTTCTTCAACACATGCCTTAAATTTTTTCAGCTAGCCAGTAATTGTCTCACATAACGAACAATCTCTCTAACTTTTTTAATAGAATGACTAATGTCTTTTAAGCCATCTATCACTATCAAATTGATTATGTGTGCAATGCATCTCATGTGAAGGTGTTTGCATCGTAATTTGCAATTTTTTCCTTCAAGAAAAGAATAGCAACATCATTTGATGATGCATTATCAACCGTGATAGTGGTCACTTTATCAATGCCTAAATCAAGCAAACATTTTTCAATTTTCCTTCCAATATCCCTCTATTTATCACTAGAAATAGGACATTATTTAAAATTTTTTTATGCAATTTTCAATTGTCATCAATGTAATGTGCCGTGAGACACATGTAATTGATTCTTTGCAAAAAGACTATGTATTTGTAGTCAAACATACCCCTTGATTTGTGCATCCTAATGAGCTCTTTAATTTATTTTTTTCATTTATGTAAAGCTCAAAACAATCCCTAAATAATATCCACCTTGATGGAATCTTAAATCCAGGGCATGCAATAGACATAAAGTATCTAAATCCCTCCTCATCAACAAACTTAAATGGCAGTTTATCAACAATTATCATAAAAAATAATGTTCTTATAGCTTCTTAATCAAATTTTCAAAAAACTCCTCCCTCTCCAACATTACCCTTAGTGGCTGGTTGATAATTTAACAAGGTTTGTCTATAATCTATACTAGAAGGGTGTTTCTTGAATACATTAATATGATTTTTCAATGAGGTAGTACCATTTTTCTTAAGATCACTAAAATACACCCTATCATAATAGTTGCACCTAGCTTTAGCCTCACCATCTTCAAACAAAAATGTAGTAAAATGCCCCCATACCTCTGATCTAGTATCCAATTGTTTTCTCTTTCCTTTTGAGGTTATTGTTGCTTTTGAAGTTGTTGCAGTACTTTTTTGACTAACAAGTTGAGATTGTGAATCTCCTTCTTCATTTTCTGTTTGATTACATGTCTCACTTTCAGTGGATATCTGGAAAAAAAAAGATAAAGTATTACAACAATATGCATTTGCTGTGTTAATATATATATATATATATATATAGACATTTTTTTAAAAACGAAAATACAAATACTAATATAGATTTTTTTTTTGGGTTTTCCTTTTTCTTTCAATTAAATACAGAATTGAGAAGTTTTACTTTTTATTTTGAATTAGGAATATTTACTAATCATAATTCATTTTAGTTGAATTCCTATTTCAAAAATTAAGACTTCAAAGGGTCTAGATTCAATTCCTAACTTTACGATCAAGAATGTTTTTAGATTCACCTCCAAAAAATTGTGTGTTTATTTTTTACTCATAAATATTTTAATTTTATTGAATAAAATACATCTTCTTAATTTTTTTTTTTATAAAACATGGATAATTAAAATTCATAGAAATTAGCTTTTTCTAATCATATTTATATGTTTTGAGTCATATACTAAACAAATTATCTTAGATTAGTTCAGATTAAAAGCTTCAATTTATAAATTTACAATAGTAACATAACTCTATTATAAATTGTAGAACATAAACACTAACCATGAGTTCACCGACTTAAGTTAAATGTGGGTAGTATGTTCCTGATTAGTTTGTGTTGATCGAAGGTTTCTCTCATCTAATGAGCCCTTATTATTTGTTTTTCAAGAGATCGAAGAGTTCTATCTTCAATGAGCCCTTATTA
Organism: Omphalea diandra; assembly: GCA_949677035.1. Lineage (NCBI taxonomy): Eukaryota > Viridiplantae > Streptophyta > Magnoliopsida > Malpighiales > Euphorbiaceae > Omphalea > Omphalea diandra. The sequence goes on from CATIWR010275938.1 coordinate 19,435, forward strand.
TCCTAAATCTTATATATAGTTCCAAGTCCCATAACAAGATTCAAATATTTGAACACGTATTACGACCCTTTAGATGGTATCAACAGGACAAACTTTCTGTACATACAAGGAATCACAAATATGCACGTAGGCTTTGTTAAATCTATTCCGAAGTCATCAAATACATTCAATATTAAAAAAATAAAAATATTAAGAGAAGAATTAACATCTATCACTCTATTACTGCCAACATCAAAATCAACAGCTCCAAAGAACCTAACAATTGATTGTGGCATCTACTTAAAAAATCAATACAACAATACACTCAGACCACTTAAATTGAAGTATACAGTCCAAATACAATAATCAAAATTAGATTATTTAAATAAATAATTTCAACATTGACAACAACTGGACCAATGTCTATATGTATTACAAATGCTTAACAAGAATAGTACCATTCAACGAGGACTCGCAGTATCAAAAAATGAATAGGGCGGACTCGAAGTCGCCGATGGTAGGGGTGAGCAAAACCTAACCAAATATCGGATAGAGGTGAATGATTGCGGAGGATTTGCAGAAGAAAGAACGAAAAAGGGGAGGAGGAGAGGGGTGTTTACGACACAACAAAATGAGAAAGGGGGGGAGGGGTTACGACGCGATAGAAGGAGAAGAAATTAGAGCAGAATATGTGTGTGTGTGTGTGTATATATATATACATCTAATCAAAACAACGTCGTTTTACTATTTGATTCAGTCGGTTTTATCAATTTCAAACCAAATTGAAATTTAAAAATCGATTTTTCTTTGTTTTTACACCGAACTGAACCAAATTTATTTTAAGACCGAATTGAATATACTGAATTTCATCAATTTAGTTCGGTTTCTCAATTTCGATTCGATTTTGCTCATCCCTATGTTGGATGACCATGATGTAAGACCACAGATTGAGGAAGAGGAATAATAATAATAATAATAATAGAAATACAGATATTAGTCAAAATGGTTATAGAATTTTATTTTTTTATTTGTTGAGTTTCATATTTTTGACTTAATATTTAGAAATGTACAGGAATTTTGAATGATCAAACTGATGAAAAAAAAAGTACATTTGTAATTACTGAAAAATAAATTAATTTTGATTAATACATAAATTAATTTAAAAATATTTGTTCTAAAAAAAAAAAGAAGGGGAAACGAGATCCCATGTGGGGTCAGTAATCAAGTAGCTGTGATCTGCTCCAAACACACGATTTACCTAACACGTGAGAAACTTATTTTTTGTTGGACCATTTTATGTTGTAATGGTCGACCTAAGGATTCATAATTGTGAAAATGAATATCTCTGAATTTAGAGCAAATGCAAAATGCTTTGCAATAATTGATTATTATTATGGGTTGTCGTCGTGGGTGCCACTTTTATTAAAAAAAAATACCAATTTATTATTGAGAAAATATTTTGTTAATTGGGTTCGTTTTTCTTTTTTAGTACAGTTATATAAGCTCAAATTTCAAAACTTTTGACTATAAACAATTGAATGGCTCTTTACTGCGATCATATAATAGTAGTGGTTTCTAAGAGCTCAAACACATAAATGTTTGTTCTTAAAAAATTGCTTTCTATTTATTGCTAAGTGGCGATCATCCATTTTTCTTTTTACTCCATAAATATAATAAAGGTTGGCACAAATTTCGAAACGCAAATGGTTTTAAACGTAACCAGTCAATGGTCCTCCTATTCCAACAAACGCAAATGACTTGTGAATACGAACCAGCTGTCTCTCTCTCGCAATTCACAGCTTTTTGTATTTTGTTTTTCGATAGAAGCAGTTGCTTATTATTTTCAAAAAACTAGCTTACATGATTGGTGTGCACTTGCCTTGCCCCGACCCCAACGTAAATAAGCTTTTTCCTCTGCAGTCTTTCCGTCTCCTTTCAATTTTTTCCTTCTCAATTTTTGGCCTTTTGAGTCATTAAAAAGGAAATACAGTTAATAAAAAAAAAAAAAAACCCCATTTTTACAAACGTTGAAAGACTTCGAAAAAAAAAAAAAGAAAGCATAGCCAAGTCCAAGAATTGGTAGAAGATCTAAAACAAGTTTAACGATCACCCTATCCATACCCTTCATGGGTTGTTGTTTTTCTTCAAGTCTTTGATCTCTTTCTGTGTCTTTTTTGAACCCACAAATCCACAAAGCTAGGGGCCTAACATCTCTTTCTTCATGTGTGTTTTTATTATTTCTAGTTGCTAACAAACAAACAATGAACCTTGTGCTTCTTCTTCTCCTTCTTCATGTACCCACTTGGATTTTTCACTTCTCTCTAGGACATGCTAAGCTACAGGACCCTCTTCTTTCCTCTCCAGCCTCTTCTCCTACTTCTCCAATCTCCACTTCCATGGCTGCCTTTTCCCCAGGTACTACCCTCTGTATTCCTTTCTTTGCATTTAATAAAGTTTCCCTTAAAATGTAATCTTTTTTCTTTTTTTGATTTGCTTTGATGTTATATTTATCTAACAATGCTGCCTCATTACATCATAAATGACAAAAATTAATTTTTATTAGATATATAGTTTATGGGTTATTTGATGTGATGAATTATGCTTTTCTGTTGATAAAATGTGACCTTTCTCATACCATGTGGATTTTATTTGTATGATTCTTCCCTTTTTTTTTTTTTCCAAAGTTTGTTAGCTTAAATTTCATCCTATGTATACCTCGTTACCAGGAGTTCAATTGCAACTAGGAATGGAAGAAGACCGCCACAAAATGAAGTTAGACAAGAAAATAGGCATATTACTAATTGTTGCTTGTGGCGTTCTGGCTCTTATCGTCCTTGTTTCTTTGTTTGGTGGTTGCATTTATTATTGGAAGTTATCTCAAAGAAAGAAAAATGCCCAGTGCTCAGGTGCTCTTTTTTGCATTTACACCAAGTCTCTACTTTTATGCTTATAATTCAGGTGATATGGTGCTAATATTCTTTGTTTTGTTTCTTTCTATTTTATGGGTTCTAAATTTGAAGATGTCGAAAAAGGGGTATCTTTAGCACCATTCTTGGGTAAATTTAATTCATTGAGGATGGTTAGTAACAGGGGATCTGTTTCATTGATTGACTATAAGCTACTAGAGAAGGGTACTAACAATTTTGAAGATAACAATTTATTGGGCAAGGGTGGATTTGGACGTGTTTATAAGGCTTTATTGGCAGATGATAAGCATGTTGCAGTCAAGAAACTAGACTGTGCAACTGAAGATGCAGAGAGAGAATTCAAGGTACCTTATTGTTGGAGGTTTACTTGCTCTTTGCGTTGTTGTGTGTTGCTTTACTTTTTTATTTTTATTTTTATTAATTTCTTGGAATTTCAGAATGAGGTGGACTTGTTAAGCAAAATTCGTCACCCAAATATTATTTCTCTTGTCGGTTATAGTGTTCATGAGGAGATGGGTTTTATTGTTTATGAATTGATGCAAAATGGGTCCCTTGAAGATCTACTGCATGGTGATACATTTTTCTTTCTCCTCTTATTTGTTTTTTTATTGGAAATTGAGCCTTGGAAGATGAAGATGAAGTATGATATTCTGAAATAAAAACTGTTAATATATAGGATCTTCTCGAGGATCTTCATTAAGTTGGCATATACGGTTGAAAATTGCTCTTAATATAGCAAGGTGAGTTTGTGGCCAATATGGTAACATTTTTTATTGTTAATTTTGTATTCTTGCCATAGTTATTTCTTTATGTCCAATTTTTTACCAGAGGATTAGAACATCTTCATGAGTTATGCAAGCCAGCGGTGATCCATAGAGATCTGAAATCATCTAATATACTTTTGGATTCCAACTTCCATGCCAAGGTAAAAAATAGTGCAAACTTATCTTCTTTTCTCTTCTATGCTTATCTAATCTATCTATAGCACTCCTTATATTAAACTAACATACTATTTATTAATCTTGTTTCATCAACTTCACTAACCTCTTCTCTCTCTCTCTCACTCATTATTTGGTTTCAGCTATCAGATTTTGGTCTTGCTGTAGCAGATAGCTCCCACAACAGGAATAAGCTCAAGCTTTCTGGCACTGTGGGTTATGTAGCCCCAGAGTATATGTTGGATGGTATGGTAAACTTGCCAAATGCTTAATGTTGTCCTTGAAGATGCTTTGCATTAATTTTATTATATAACTTGGTAATATGGTCATTCTTAGTTTATTAGATTTAACCAAAGTAGATGTAACATAATTGTTCTTTGGGACCCTCAGTCTCAGTGACTCACAATATTCTTTATGATGGTGGTGGTATTAGATAACAATATAATTAGTATCCCTTCAGACCAAGTTGTCTTCACTCACATGTGCAGCCGCTGCCTAGCATCTGCACTTATTTATATTGTTTAATCTTAGCAACTGTTTTCTTCTCTGCTATTTCAAGTTAAGTGAGTACCTAAAAATGGCATGATTTAAAAAATTTAATGTTCATCTTTCTTGAGCCATAATTTTTGTTTAATTTTCAAATAATTCAGGTGAACTATCAGAGAAGAGTGATGTCTATGCTTTTGGAGTTGTGCTTTTGGAGCTTCTACTAGGAAGAAGGCCTGTGGAAAAATTGGCACCAGCTCATTGCCAATCTATTGTAACATGGGTATGTGTATTCTGATCCAACATGGCTGACTTTCTTAGGGGATGGGGAAGGGATCAGCCCACATTTAATGCTATAGTTATTTTAAATGCAGGCCATGCCTCAGCTCACTAACAGAGCCTCTCTTCCTAACATCGTGGATCCTGTGATAAAAGATACTGTGGATGAGAAGTATTTATTTCAGGTTTGTTAATTACAAGTTAAGAAAGTTTCGTTCTTTAAAAAATGAGTTTTGATTTGGGTTGGTAGTGTTGGGAAGTTAGAGGAGGAATGGTTGTGCTTATAGAAGGTGGTTTGGTCTTTTTAGTTAGACTCTGCCTCGGTGATACAGAATTGATGTTTGAGCTAAGAAGGATCCAAAACGTGTGCAGGTTGCGGCAGTGGCTGTGCTGTGCGTGCAACCAGAACCAACATACCGTCCACTTATAACAGATGTCGTGCATTCGCTCGTGCCGCTTGTTCCCTTTGAGCTTGGAGGGACGCTAAGAGTTACGACACTGACTGCACCGCTCGGTGTATGCCCAAATGACTGATTCTCCTTTTCAGCAGATAAATATTGTTTCGTGCTGGGTAAATTATACCTTCGGCCATTTGTGGGTTGAGAATGGGTTGTCCAGATGTACTGAAGAGCGTTCGAAAATTTTGTCCAAATTTGTAAATTTGAGTAAAATTTTAGATTGCCAGTTAATATAGCGTTCTGAAAAACCATTTATTAGCCTTTCTTAAAGGAAAAAAAGTAAACAATAACTAGCATGCATTATATTTGATCGGTTATGAATCCTTGGGTGTATGATCTGAACACATTGCCAGACCTGGATCCATAATTTATTTTTTATAGCAAGGAGCAATATTGGTGTTTACGTCAAGCATCAGCAGACAAACAAATTAGAGCTCGCAATCAATAATACTTAAAAAACAATGAAGAATAAAAGATTATAATTTCAGCATAAACAATGCATCTTCAGCCATTTCAACTATTTGAACAACTTGTACATAAAATCATGCCCAAGCATGCAAATATCGACTCAACCATCTAAATGGAAAAACATATTCGATAGTCTCAGATGTAAACTCCTATTACAGGGACTTCTAACCTTGAACTTAAAATTTATTACAAAATTTAGATCACATTGGAGCTCAGTTGAAAATTGAACTAACTGAAAATTTTCAAGTTTTGGTTCTAAATGTATGTTGCATAAGCTCTCTTCATTTTAACTGACGTTGTGATATGAGTCGATAATTGCATCTGCAAGGTATTCACATTTGGCCAAAGATAAACCAGCCAAGGATATCCTCCCATCCTTTGTCATGTAAACACACCACTTATTGGTCATATTCTCGCTCTGATCAGACACAAAAGTATAATACAAAAAAATCAGAGGTCTAGACATAATGATTCTAGTCATGTGCATAATCATGAATGTTGACAAGCAAAAACCATACAGAAATGAAAGAATTATAGGTTTGCAGTGGAAACATAGAAGAAATGAAAAAGGATAATACGAAGGAAAGCTCCCTGAGCTCTGGTTGATAAAGTGGAAACACAACTCTTGGAGGATTTCAATGTTTTATCCTTTCTACTTAGACTCAAACTTTGCCTCCTACCCGATTGGATGTATGGGTTCAAAGAAAATAAGGGAGCAGAACTTTTCCTTATGCTTATCTATTTTTAACTTAACTCAGCATCAATTCCAGTCACAATTTAAATTATGTGCTCAAAGTCACAAACATAGGGAAAAGTAGTATTTCCTTTCTCTAGAACGAAACAAATGAAGATATATGCCAGAATCCTTTTTCTTCAACTTTTCTTTCCTTCTACATCTTCTTTTCTACCTACTTTTTGTACTCAACCAAACATAGTAGTAATTTCACAATAAGAAAATAAAGAAACTTTAGCAATAATTATAAGATCACAATAAAATCACAAAGGGTATGACCAGAGAAATTGCATCAGAAGCACACAGAACAAATAGTTATAATCTGCTATCGCACATATCCCTATATCAAGGATCACATACAGGAAAATTGATGTGCTTATGTTTTATAAACTATTTTATATATGTTATAGCTTAAAATTTGCTATTTTCTCATTATTTTAATTAAATTAAAATGTTAGTTTGAGTGTTTTATGATCCCATGTAGATTTGGGAGAACTTTAAATATTGAGTAAAAAAAAATGAAATGACAAATATGATTGAAATTTAACCAATATATATATATATATATATTTATATTTTGTAGTGTTGCCATTTGATGATTTTAAAAAAAAAAATCAATGAAAGAACATCACGATTGAACTGCAGTTCTAAGAGAACTTGCCATGGAAGAAGCTGTTAGTTAACTTCTCGGATAAGTCTCCTAGATCTGTAGATCCTAAAAACCAGATCTATTTACTGGCTTGTCTAGCTGTAGGAAAGCATTAATGTTAGTGAAGCTAGCTTTTCCAACCAGGTGACGGCAGCCCAAATGCAAGATATCAACCACCCTTTTCACGCACTGATGATGTTGGGCACAAAGATAACAAGCAGGCATGTCAAGCAAGCTCGTTTGGAAATTAAAGTTAGCAGCTCAAGGTTTCAATTTTGAAAGCAAAGGACAGTAGCTCCATTCACACCAAAGTCAGGTAAATTTCATCTATGGCATACGAAATTTACAGTAACTAACAATATGGCATATAACTTTTAATTTGCTTCATAAAAGGGCACATATTATGATCCATCTAATATAAAATCTGTTGCCGTTAAATGAGCAAGCAGCATGCTTAGCTGGCATATGATGTGGCAAAAAAGAAGACCCCAAAAAGTGAAAGTTACATTCAGGTCAGACTTCACTCTCCCTCTCTACCCAAAATCTCTCTCTTTCTCTCTCTCTCTCCTCCCACAATATAAACCCGCTCCATTCAATGGCACAATGCAGATGATTGAATTTCAAAAAAAATTAGGGTATGCTTAAATCTCTTCTTTATAAAACCCCTTTTACATCTCCCCAGATGCTCTTCGCACAGTTAACCACATACAAGACATTCAAATCTTCACTTCAAAACTCAACAGAAGATGGTAGAGGATTCATTGATCTCTCTGCATTTTTCTTCAATCTGCTTCTGATTTTTAGATTTGGTTTCACCGATCTAGTTATTCTATTTGTTGCCTTTCTCTGTTGTTAATAATAATAAAATAATTTTGATTCATGATTTTTGGTTGTGTTATAGGCTTCACCAAATCAGCAGAGTGTTGATTACTCTAGCTTCAAGCTTGTAATTGTTGGTGATGGTGGTATGGGTAATATTCTGTCATATGTTTCTTTCATTATTTTATTAATTTTTCGTCAGTGCAGAGCTAAAGATTTTTGAGTTAGGAATTTGGTTCTTACTGCTAATGATACTCTTTATTATTGTTAAATTCATTTTAGATATGATTTGGTTATTAGGTTTTGATTCTCTTTGATGTTGGTGCAGGGAAAACCTCATTCGTGAAAAAGCATATTAGGGCGAGTTTGAGAAGAAATATGAGCACATGAATGATCAATTCAGTTTAATCTATTATTTAATAATTTTGTTAGCAAGTTTTTTAATTTGATTATTTCATTTGTGATTTTTATGCACAACGATTGGCATGGAAGTTTATTTCTTAGCAAGTCAAGAGAGAAATTACTGAAGGAGAGAGAAAGAGTGGGCGGAGAGAGAGATTTTAAATGGAGATATCGATGTCACATGGAAGTAACTTTCACTTTTTATAGTTTTTTTTTTTGCCACATCATATGCAGGGTAAGCATTTTGTTTGCTCATTTAACGGAAATTAGTTTTGTGTTAAACGAATCATAGCACGTGCCCCTTAGTGAAGCAAACTAAAAGTTATATGCCATATTGTTAATTACTGTAAACTTCATACCCCTTAAATGAAATTTACCCTGCTAAAATCACGAGGCCTTCAAAAGGAAGAAACAAGCAATTGTCCTTTTCCTTTTCCTAGTTGGATTAGGATGACAAAATAGGAAGATTATGTGTAGTTTTTCCTATGTAATTTACGACTCTAGCACCTCTAAAATATATAAATATAGTCCAAAGCAGCCATAATAAGGGAGTTTTGGCAGGAGAGCAAGTTATTGAAGCAAGAAAAAGGGCAATTTGGTTCAAGAAAGGAGGAGCAACAATTTCAAAGAAAGAGAATCATGGAAAATTGCGTCTTCATCAATTTTGGATTTTTAGAAGAGTTCATTTTTTTATTCTTTTATCATTCTTTTGATTCATACATGATGATCATGATCAATTTAATTATTCCTTTTGTAGTTTGTGTTATGAACTAAATTTCTTCTTCTAGGGTTTTTGAGGTAGCTTGAACAATTGATAATTTATATTTATTTGAATTGATTTTCTTTATCCATGCAAAGAGTTTGTTATTGTTCTTAATGCTTTTAAATATCTTGCTAATATTTGATTGATTTGTCATTATTTTTAGAGATTGGACGAAAAGTTTTATAAATTAATTTAGGTAATAAACTCCATAAGAAAATAGTTGGAATGAATATAAAGATTTGACTTGTACTGAATAATTAAATATCTATTAATTTTAATAAATTGTTTGATGTTTGTTATTATTATTGAAAAATAAAATAATTAGCATTAAACAATATTCTTTGTACACATCAAAAGAGAATAGCAAGAAATTTAGGGTTATTCAATTATTTAATAAATAATTAAAATTGAATTATCAAATCAAATAAATTAAATAGGAATGGTACAAATGAAATCAAAATAATGTAGTGCTTCATAATATGGTTATTCATCCTTGTTTTCTTGAATTGCTAATTTAATTAATTAATTCATTTTTCATTAATTTAAACAATAATAGGATTAACATAATTTTGTTAATTCATACATAATTCTTGTGGGATTGATATCTTATTCACTACTTTATTACTTGGTCGATTTTGTGCACCTGCAAAAATTTCCCTATCAAAACAAAATATCATAACTCATGTATGAGCATTTATCGTGGAAGTTAAGCTAAAACTCACCTGAGCTTTGTTTAAGCCGGTGAATGAGAACATGCCAATCTGCTTTAGCATGAATGACCAATCCTGTCAGCTCTCGTCTTTTGCAGAAAGACTCTCAAATAATTTCTATCTCACACCTTCTATCCTTCCAGCCATCATCTCCATCTCTGCTTTCCATTCATTAGAAAGAGCTGGATCCCCAACAACATCGGCAACAATCCGAGCCCCATGTGCAGGAGGATTTGAATACATTGGTCGCGCAAGTCTTTTCAGTTGACTCTTAACTCTGAGAATTTTTTTATTTTTTTTAAAAAGAGAGTTAAGCAGGTACCACAATATTAGTCAGACAAATTGAACAAGCATAACATCATTGTCCATAGCACCTTGCTGCAGCATCTGCAGATGAGCAGACAACATTCATTGCTCCAACTCTTTCTGCATATAGACCCAAATTTTTGCTGTATGACTGAGCTATAAAAAGCTCCATTCCACGTGCAGCAAACAACCTCACTGATGCCGCATCTTCATCAAGGCTTCCACTTGCAAATCCCTGAAGAACATTGAAGAGAGGGATTAAAAAACAGTCCCAGATTATTTTCAAAAAATTTTCTAGATGCTACAAAATCCAACCACCACATATGCATGCACAGCACATTACACATTTCCAGTTCACGAGGACAAAACCAATGCTGTGTACCCAAAATTATACTATTTATACCTGGTATGCAACATCAAAAAATAGAATGTGGCTTTTCTGGTATGCAACTCTGAGAAATTTTTTTTTTTTTTTTTTTTTAAAAAAAGAGTTAAGCAGGTACCACAATATTAGTCAGACAAATTGAACAAGCATAACATCATTGTCCATAGCACCTTGCTGCAGCATCTGCAGATGAGCAGACAACATTCATTGCTTCAATTCTTTCTGCATATAGACCCAAATTTTTGCTGTATGACTGAGCTATAAAAAGCTCCATTCCACGTGCAGCAAACAACCTCACTGATGCCACATCTTCATCAAGGCTTCCACTTGCAAATACCTGAAGAACATTGAAGAGAGGGATTAAAAAACAGTCCCAGATTACTTTCAAAAAAATTTTCTAGATGCTACAAAATCCAACCACCACATATGCATGCACAGCACATTACACATTTCCAGTTCACGAGGACAAAACCAATGCTGTGTAGCCAAAATTATACTATTTATACCTGGTATGCAACATCAAAAAATGGAATGTGGCTTTTCTCTTGAATGACATCAGCAATTTTTTCCCCACTGTTCAAGGGTTGGATCAATACCAGTTGGGTTGTGAGCACAACCATGAAGCAAAATAAACGATCCTCCCGGAGCTGCCTGCAATGAAGAAACAATGCATGAATTAGAAATATGATTCAATCCAACACAGATTATTAACCAACTAAAGAGGGAAAAAAACAAAAAAGAGAAAAAAACAAATGGATTTCCTTGTATATCATTAGATCGTATTATCCAATTACTAATCTAACTTTGCAAAACTTTGGTCTGTCCTTTGGGAATCATTGATTTTTTCTTTTTTACTTGCTTTTCCTCATTCTCATCAGTAAGTTCCTATTGCCAGCTGCTGGTGGTATACATGCATCCCTCAAAATCCCCCCTTCCCACAATGTGAGTGAGAAAGTAAATATTTCTTACAGTAATGACTAGTGGATATTAGAAAACTGTGTGGAATGATGTACCAAATTTATGATCATCATTAACATGGCAATTCCAATAAATTAACAGAGTCCCGACTAGAAGTATTCAAATTTGGCATCACTGGTCAAGATGTAACCTTAATGTCCGATATCATCCCCTCAAAATCCAAACCCACTGTCTTGGGATCATAGCATCTGTACTCAGACCATGGAACTCCAGCATCATTGAAAATATTTTTGTGATTACCTGCAACCAAAATGTTGGCCATGAGAAGTTGGTGCTACTGATGCAATTAGGATGGAAAATGTATGCAAGATTAACTTTCCACACCCCAAGTTGGAGATGAAATCAAGATTTTTGCTCCAGGAAACTATCATTCAATGAGAGCTGCAGCTAATCGAAGAGAACCAGTACCTGAAAGACCTTGGACTGTTGCAACCTGGAAAACTTTCAACAGAACATTAGAGATTCAACTAGCAATGAAAGTAAATTTCTATTGAATGATACAAAAACCCCATGTCTTCACATACTCTTTGTTGCATTATTAAAGGGTTGTCAGCTCCAAATAATAACTCTGCAGTGACCTTATTGAATGCAGCCAAACCCTCAATTGGGAGATACTAGATAAAATAGTCAATACGAGGCTAGTTAAAATCAGGTGTAGATATGAATTCAGATCATGCGAACATTTAAGTAGGTTACCTTACCTCCTTATTTTCACCCCTCTCCAGCGTAAGATTCTCAGCCTATAGAAACAAAGGGGGGTAAATTTCGGTAAAATTTTAATTTAACTAATGAAGGAATAGTCATACTATCCTGTCCATAATAATGACCAAACCAGATTATCATCGAAGCAATGTTTGTATTTACTAAAATTGACCAAGAAAAGAAAGCAGACCTTCTTAACAACATTAAGAACATAAGGTTGTAGGTCCTCAGTTCGATAGGCCCCAACTCCAAGATTGAGTTTCTTATCACTTGTGTCTGCTTTGAAAGCTTCAGAAACCCCACGAATAGGATCAGGGGGAGCCATTTTTATATCCTCAAAACGCGATACATTTACTGCAACAGCCATAGATATCCTGCCTGAATACTTTAAATAAGAAAACACAAATTCAGATCTCAAGAAAGCTTACAACCAAGCCATAAACATCATAATACACATGAAAAAGGGAGTAAGTTTAAGGTCTCAAAGATTATACACACACACACACACACCTTAGTGTTGATACAGGGATTAGCTTTTTCCTTGTTAAACCACGCATTCGTACATCCATTTTAAAGCCTGACCTTTCCCTGTCCAGAAAGCAATTTGCGGTGATCAAAATTTCTTACATTTTTCTCAGCAACCAAACACTAATGTTGGAAATTTAAATGAAAAAGGAAATGGTACCTTGAGAGTGTCATGCACAGAAAGCGAAGGAGAAGCTAAAGAGAGTACTGGAGAAGCCATATCTGAATCAAAATCAAAATAAAAAAAATTAAACAGAGTTGAGCGATTAGAGTTGGTATTTAGAATTTAAATTTCCGTGAGGTCAAAGAGTGTGATCTGAATTAAAACTGGTGGATTAGGATTAAACCGGTAATCACGTAATCAAGTGAATTGGTGTTTACTGGCCTAAAAAGGAAAAACCGTTGGATCTGAGTTCAATCCCATGGGCTAATATGTATGTCAAAATGCGGTACTTGTAAGGATATATTAGTCATTTCGTAACAGTTAAAGTTAACAGTAAAAATTATAATTAAGAATATCTTCAATGATATTCTTTAAAATAAATAATATGTTTTAAGTAATATAAAATATTTTAATAAAATTTTAAATATAAAAGGCGATTAAATTTATTTAAATTCAGTAAACTTTTTATCTTTTATTCTTTATTTTGATTTATTTTATAAAAATATTTAAAAATTTTAAAATAGAAAATAAGATAACAATTATTGATATATATGAAAAATTAAATTGTATTAATTACGTTTTATATAAAAAGTGAATTTATTAATATGAATGAAAAATTGAATTGCATTTAAATATAAATAACGAATAAATTTATTTAAGTTTAATGAACTTTTTATATTTCACTTTTTTATTTTGTTCTATTTTATAAAAACATTAACAGATTTTTTTCAAGATAAAAAAACTAGATAATAATTATTGATATGTGCATGAAAATTGAATTGTATTAATTATATTTTTTATAAAAAATTAATTTTAGTTCTTTATATATAAATAGTTAAATTTACTTTTTAATATATAATTTGAAGTCATAGAATAAATTTTAGTTTATTTTTTTAATCTTTGTAATAAAAATTTAAATTAAATAATAAGAAGTACTTGGGGAGGCTTTAAGTCGAATGTGTCCAGGCCTATTACCTAATCCACACCATCACAGAATAGATCAAAGTCATAACCGTAATTGCCCTGAATCCTCATCATAATGCGCGAATAGCTATGCAAAAGAACTCAGTTTTCGTTTTAATGAAGTGGTACCTCATCTTGTAAACGACGGTTAATAAATATTTGATTATTTTCATAACATGCGGCATCCCTAATGTACGTCGTTCGCTGACAGGCCAAATTCCCACGCAAATGACCCAGCCAAGGGTACCCGTCATCTTTCAAAGAACTTGCACCATTCAACAAGATGGCAAAAACTTGCACTGAGATTGGCAAAATTTTTTACATATTTACTTTGTCATTTAAAAAAAATTATTTTAATATAATTATTATTTTATATTATTAATATAACATTAATTACTTATTTTTTAAATTTATTATTACCATTATCTTTCCT
>CATIWR010275961.1:0-42406 GCA_949677035.1 Omphalea diandra
TTTTTTTTTATCATTGTAACGTGTATTCCAAATGAAAATTTGTCCGTTACTCACATTTTTCTGAAATCATGGTCGCGATCCCAGAATTCGCAAATGCAAATTTGAGTAACTGTCAAGCCATTAAGTGATTTGATTGCCAAGCTTTTCCAAATCTTCATTAATCCATTTCTAACCGTTTGTGAACCACTTCAATGGCTATATAAACCCTCTAAACAATGATTCTCATCACTTCATCCTACTCCCAAACTCTCATCCTTCCAAAGCTCTCAAAATCTTCAATTCTCTTCATCTTTTGCTATGGCTCCCAAGAAGATCTCAAGAGCAAATAAAGGCAAGGTTGTGGCTCAACCTTCTGCACCCCCTACACTCCACCTAATGAAAGGCATCACCAAAGAGGAGAAAGAGAGGTACAAAGCAAATTCTTCAAAGATCATCCTCCCCAACGAGATACCTTTTACCTTTTTGTTGGAGACCTTGGGCATTAACGTAGAGATTCATGTTTTCCTCTCCAACTTGGGTTAGAATGAGTTCATGTTTCAGGATGAACCCGGTTATGAAGAAATTGTGAGGGAATTTATGTGCACGGTCCAATTAAGTTGCAAAGCCGATTCTTGAGCGGGGCAATACAGGTTAGTATTCTGAGCTTTTGGCGATCTTTTTGTATTAACTTTGAACAACTATTCTCCCTCTTCAATCCTTAAGTCGAAGAAAATATTCCTTTTATCATCTCCGCACTTGATGTCATTTATTCTGATTTTTGGTCGAAAATTTCTATTAAAACTAAACACGACCCCAAAACCTCATTGGCCAAACACATTAAAGCCTTACCCCTTTCGATATTCTATCGTATCATCACCTTTTTAGTAAATGCTAGAGGTAATGGTAATGAGAAAGTTTCACAAAAAGACTTGGCATTTCTTTTCTGCCTTGTCAAAAATAAAACAATTCAAACTGGTCGGTATCTTACGAATCAATTGATCCACATGAGTATCAAATCCAAAAGCTAACTCCTTATGCCTTCTCACATTAATGCGATCTATTGCTTTATAGGGGCATTTGATGAGGAAAATGAAAAATTCATCACCAAGAAACTCCTCCATTCTCAAAACTTTCTTGACCTCACTTATCTTATCAACGCTAAAGCCATACACCCAGATACATATGCCTATACACTGGGTGCTATTGGGGCCAAGAAAATGGAAAGCTCTTAAGCCTCTAAGAGGAAAAGGCGCATTATAGAAGAAGAAACACCTCTAGTTCCCCCTCCTCAAGCAAAACCCAAATCCAAACTGTCTCTTGCCACCATTAATTGGACAAGACAATGAGAATGATGAAAAGGAGATTCTTATTTCTCTCACTTCTTCATAGTGACATGGTGGATTTACAAGAAAAGTTGGGTGTTCCTCCTTACCATCTTCTGGACTACACAAAATTTGAAGATACTTAAGAAGAAAAGGGCAATGAAGAAGTTGAGGATGAAGATGAAGTAGAAGGTGCCAATAACAATAAGGAAGTATAAGATACTTCTGGAGATGATGATGACTCTCCAACTTTCTAGAATAGGGATTCCTTGTATTTTCTTTTTTTGTTTCTAATTAAAAAAAAGTTGTGATCCCACAGTTGTTTATAAATCAATAAGATATGTTTCATTGCAATTCATTGTCTTATGTGATTGATGGTATTTACTTTTATTGCATTCTTATTTTGGTCTTTATGAACACTTTTCTATTTGTTATGCATGTATTTTTTTCCCTTATGAACCCACTTTTTGATCTTACCAAAGGGGGAGAGATAGAAAGAATCTAAGTCTAAGGGGGAGAGAAAATAACTTGCAAATAATAGCATAAGTTGAGGGGGAGCTTCATACTATCATACTTAGGATTTTTTAGAAATTTCACTTTGATTGATTGAATGCCATACTTAAGAAATTTCACCTTAAGCATTAATTGAATCATATTACACTCCAACTTCACATTTCTGCATTATTTTCTCTTAGGATCAATCTAAGTTGTCAAAATCAAAAAGGGGGAGATTGTTAGACTAAGATGGTTAATCCTAAGTCTTGGACCTCTTTTGATCTTGACAAAGGAGATTGATTAATCCTAATATTTCAATTGAGTGTTGTTTTACAGATTTAAGTTAGATTTTCAAATGGAAGTTGGATGGAGTTCATAATCTTCAAGAATGCAAAGTTCATCTAAATTCGCGGTTAGTGACTTATAATTCGTGACTACGACCTAACTTAAGAACATGGTGAAACTAGGCCAAATGAATTTGTGTGCTTCATCTTTGTTACGATTCATCCCAAGATGAGAATGCCAAAGTCATAGACAAATTTTCGGTCTGTGTCACATCTCATCGTGACTGCGAATTTCAGAGTGACTAAGTAGGGAATCAAGTCCACAACCACAGCGTGCCAAGTGTCCCAGGAATCCGTTGAAGAACAAAATTAGCGAGGGTGACATTTTGGGTAGCGACCGCGATTCAAAAAGATGAAGGTTGTCTTTCAAACAGAAGAATTAGAGTCCTAAGTCGCACCCTATATAAAGACTAATCGCAATTGCAACTTTTATGGGCAGTGAGAAAGCAACGACTATATTTTCCTGATGGACAAATGAGGAGAAGACACGTGGATTAGCCGTTAGACATAAACGGGGTTTTCCACTGCAATTTTTGGCTCATGTATGGAAATTGAAAAGTTGCGACCGCGACTCTCGCCTGTCATGCAATTAATGCAGAATCTATCTGGCACGATTTGGAGATTTAATGAGCTTTATTGTGTAATATCTCTTTGGTGGGTATGGGCTAAATACTCCACCAAACAGATCTAAATGCAAGATAATTCTTTAACTTGTAACAAAACTCTTGCACTTTTACTACTAATTCTTTATATTCTTTAAGTGATTGTTTGGTGTGAGTATAAACACCAATTGTAATAGGTTTTAGTGTGAGCCTGCAAATACACTAGAGAAATGTTTTAGTGTGAACCTGTGAAAACACTTAAGATAGGTTTTAGTGTTAGCATTAGAAAACACTTGTAAGAAACATTGTTGTGTGAGCCTTGAAAACACAAAGTGTAAAAGTTAGGTGTGAGCTTGGAAACACCATTTTGAGTGAGTGAAACACCCAATTGCAGAGAATTGGGGAGTGAACATAGGGTTGTTTATATCCGAACTACTATAAATCTTGTGTCTTCTTTTATACTCTTCTTTATCCTCATTTAATTTTTTTTAAACACCAATTCAACCCCTCTTCTTGGTGCCTAGGGCCAACAATCTAATAATTGAAATAATAAGAGAATAATAAATAAAAACTGAAATAACAACAATAATTACATAAAACTGAAATTAAATGAAAAAAAATGCTATATGATAATGATTTTTAAGAAATTTGTATATACCATAATACCATTTTATAAATATATCAAGAAAATTGTTTCAATTGAGATTGGGTTGTGCTTGAAGATGAATTTTCCTAATTTACCCAATAATCTCTCTCGAGCACAACTGTCTACTATTACTGAAATTGTGCCTACTCTCGTGGTTATAAAATTCAATAACAATGCATTAAGCTGTATGAATAATCCTTGAATATCTTTAGAAGTCGAGTCTACTCTTGTGGTCTCAATCTCCTCGTTTATTATATTATGACTAATCCTAGACTTTCACTCTCATTCCATCATCTAGAATCTCAAACATTACACATATATAGTTGTTCATACATATAAGATCAATTATGCTCAAATATATTAAATCAAGACATCCAACACAATTAAAGCAAAAATCACTTCATAGATTTATGAAATAAATATTGGGCTTTCACCCTAATCCCTAGAATTGAAGAATTAGTTTATCCTAGGAGAAAAAGAAACAAAGAATAAAAAATCCATTAAATTGAGTAGAAGAATTTTTTAAAAAAAAGTATTGTTAGACAAAAACAATGAAAACCCTAAGAGAAGATGCCTCCAATTTTCACAAAATCTTCTTTTTATTTGGTGTAGAGGCTGGATCTACTTTCTCTCCTAAAAATCTATTTTTTTGCTCTTGAATCTCTATCTAAAATAGGTCACAAGTCTCCTCAAAAGTAGTATGCAATTGCTTTTTAAATTCTGGATCTGATACCTTACATCACCTTATGCATGAGCCAATAAATAGCCCATGAACTTAACTGTTTATTCGATTTTGCTCTGCTGATTAGTTAATTCTATGTCGCTAGATGATCCTACGCATGAACCATGCAATATCCCATCCAATACTATTGAAAACTATAATTTAACTATTTTTTAAGAAATTCTTCTACAAACATAAAAGAGACATAAATTAACTTATTTCATAATAAAAATACCAAGAAAAAAAGAAAAATTCTTAATTTATTAATCTAAAATATATGCTAAAATGACTTCTGTCAAAGTCTTCCAAACTTGGAGTTTTTAAACAAAGAAAAGAAATAACAAAAGAACTTCTTAAATTGCAATTGCAAACTCTTGAACTTAGAAAACTCCATAATAAATTAACACAATCAAACTCATAAGAAAATTTATGATATTGAAGTTCACTCTCAAAATTTTGCAATCAATTCTAAGCATAAATCAATCGAGAAATATGCAAAAACCATAATAAACCTTTTTTTACTTTTGATGCAATTTAAAGACAACATAATACAAACTAACATTGTCAAACCTCTTCCTAAAATAATGTTATGCATAGTTCCATACACAAGAACACACAATCAATCTTCACTAATGTAATTATACACCTCATCAAGAATCAAAAGGTCTTTATTGGCTTATAACGTGGTTAGGGGAAAAATGGCTTACCAAAGAAGAGGATAAAAGGTATAAGTAAGAGAATTCCAAGAATTAAAATAATCAAGTGACATTAAAAATTCTCATGTCAAATCCAAAATTTTCCAACATATCTAAATCACATCTTGCTTTTATTCCTTAGCAACAATCACTCTTAAACAATCCAAATTCATCACAAACTTAAGAGCAAATTGTGTGCATAATATATCTCACATAAATTTGTGAAACAATTTAAGCATTATAGCTCAAAAGACTTCACAATTCTCAACTTTTCTTTTTTTTTTTTTTTCACTTTTTTCTGTTTTTTTTTTTCCTTACACTAACCCAAATAACCAACAAATTGTAAATATGCATGCATTAAAGATCCTATTTTTTTCTTCTCAAATATCAAACACTTACACATGCTCAAATATACAATCAAAAAGGAAATTCAACTTTCTCAACAAACATAATGAAAATTCTAATGCAACTTAAAAATTTCATTCATAAAATTCTCTTGGTGGGTAGGCCATATAATATGGGTTATATGGTAATAAAATTAAGGGTACTAAGAAAAAGGCTTGTTTACACTCTTAGAGTATATTTTAAGGCTCAAAAAGAGTGCAAAAGATAAAAATTATCAAGTATGAATTAATATTTTGCTTCAAAAGATTACATGTCTTGTTCTAGAAATAGTGAAAATGTTTTTAACAAACTAGCATGCATATGCTTGAATCTAAACAAACAATCAATTCTTAGGTTTAATGATTCAAGCAAGTTTCTCAATCAACCTATCAAGAAATTATGTGTATCATTTATCAAACTTTTTTCAAATGTCCAAAATTTCAAATAAAGTTCATTATGCATAGTTACATTACAAGCATTCCAAAATCCAAGAATTCACAAATCATGAAGTGATCACTCTCAAGTAATCAATCTTCACCTTTAGCGCAAACAACCTACCAAAAAGGGAGATAAACCATTTAAATCCTTAAATCAATAAATCAAAATTTCCTTTTTACAATTTAAATGAATCCTTCAAAAAAATAAAAGTGAAAATTCAATTCTCAATATTCACAAAAGAATAAAAAAATTAAAAGAATTAATTCAAGTCTCCCCCCTAAAATTAAATGAAATATTATCCTTAATGTTTGAAAAAAAATGCAAATGAAAATTCAAGGACAAAGAAATTTATTCCCCTGTTATGTGCGATTTCGAACTTATTTGTCGCAATATTTCCATAAATGATCGAATCCATAATAATCCATTGTTGCACATGAGTATGCTAATTCACTATTTATTTGTTAATTCAATTTACTATTTACTCACGAATTAATATTATTTTGTTGATTTGCAACTACACCACAACTTTCACAAATTTGCGCAAGTACCAAATAGTGTCATTCATTAAATTATAACTAGAAATCAAAATCTTACTCACAACGTGACCACTCTACTGTTTTCAAGTTTAATTCACTATTTCATACAACTTCTAAAATCACAGTAGTCACGTACTTGTGTAAATAGTATTAATAATATAACAGAGCACTTAAAACAACATAGTTCAAAATAATTCACAAGTAAGCCACATTTCCACAAACAGTTCTGGAATCCACAATTTATCCATAACTAAACATTCAACTCCACAAAAGCACTAATAAATCATATCATCCATCTCCCTCCAAAATTCCAATAGTTCAAAATTAAATCAAGTAAAACAATATGGGAAGAAATTACAATTGTTGGAATTAAAAATTCCTTGTTTCGATGTGGGTTTTATTGTTGGTATTTCATGTGATAGTTGATTAACCTCCATTTTCAAGCCGAGAGTTTGAAATGGAATTGGCTAGTGTTGGTGATGATGGAGATGGCAGGTCAGCATTCAAGGATGATGATGTGTTATGCTTTCGGGGCTAGGTGTTTATTTTCAAGAAATGAGAGTTGACCGAAGATTTGGTCGGCTAGCACCTTAATTCTGGGTATGGCGACTTTGGGTGGTATCAAATGAGAGAGAAATAAAGGTAGTTTTAATAAAGAGAACATCAGGGACAAAGGGGAAAATAATGGTTCAAGGAAGGAAGGATTTGTGGAAGTGAAAAGATTATGTGGTCTGGGGAAGGAGAAAAGAGATATTCAGAAGAAAATAGGAGAAAAGACTACATAGGGGGAAGGTGAAACGTGACAACGTGGATGCAAGGGGATGGGTTTGGTTAGTAGAGAGAAGAGTGAGGCTGCAATTTAAGTTAAAGGAAGAAGATGGGTGTTTAAAATTTTTATTATTCTAACTTCACACCTATGAATAAAAGCCCAACTCCCATCTTCCATTAAAAAGAACTAATGGGCCAACCTCCATTAAAATGAAGTTTGCCTAGAATAATTAACAGGCCATTCCACCAATTTAAGATAATTTCATCAACTTAAAACCCAATTCCTCTTTGCTGATCTCCTATGCCCTTCTTTCACCTCTATGTGTTTTGCGTGGACCATTGCATGACCCATGCAAATCTACTGCAAATCTTTTAGTTATTTTCCTTCATTATCGTTCATCAATCATGTTTCCCTTCTCCATAGTTGCATCAAACTATCTTCCTCATGATAAGTTCTCCATAATTAACTTGCAATTAGTATAATTAAACCAAGGTTAACACTAATTAACATGAATTAAACCTAAACATCTCATTTTAACTATAAATTAAACTAGCAAAAAATTTTGAAATTCTAAAAATCTAACACTAAATCATTTTGAAATTCTAAAAATCTAACACTAAATCATTTTAAATCTAAAAATAAAAATCATGCGTAATTTTAAAATAAATAAACTAAAATGAATGAAACCATTGGGTTGCCTCCTAACAAAACGCTTGTTTATAGTTATTAGTTTGACTTTTCCACAATTCTCAGCTTGAAGGTGAATGTAGGAGAAGAATTTCTCCATCAACAAGGCATCATCACATAAATAAGGCTTCAAATGCTTGTCATTCACTTTGGACATGTTTCCATCATCTCCTTGCAATTCTATGGCTCTATAAGGTAAAATTTCAACACCTTAAAGGGTCCGAAATAATAGGATTTCAGCTTTCCTATAAAAAGTCTAAGGTAAGAATTAACAAATAGCACTTGTTGTCCAACTTTAAGTGAAGACTTATGAATATGCTTAGCATGCCATAAATTATCTTTCTGTTTATATATTCGAGCATTTTCATAAGCATGACCTTGGAATGCACATCTCAATTAAAGACGAGGAGGTTTTAGCTCTAGAAATGAAGCTTTTTCAATTGAGGAAAAAGCATTACCTTGTCTCATATTCTCATACCTGTAATTTTTGAATAGAGGAGCTGCTTCCAAATAATAGGCTGCATCTTTAATTTTCGAATTCTCATGTAATGGTGATGCCTTTTCAGTCAAGTAAGTTTCAAATGGATCCTTAGAATGCTCATTTTTAGGAACATCATGTACTAACTCATGAACCATTTCCACCATATCGTAATCTTCAATGGAAGAAGGATATTTTTATGCTTTGAAAAAATTGAACTCCATTAATTCTCCCATCACATTAAAAGTTAGCTTCTCATTCTTCTCATCAATTATAACCCCAACAATTACTAAAAATGGTCTTCTAAGGATTAATGCCATCTCTATATCAATATCCATGTTAAGCACAATAAAATCCACTAGTATAATGAACTTTACTACTTGTATGAGAATGTTCTCCACCGCTCCAATCGACTATTTAATAGAACAATCCGCTAATTGCAATGTCACTGTGGTTGGTTGGACCTTACTAAGCTTCAATTTTCCTACAAATAAATAGAGGCATTAGATTATTACTAGCACTTAAATCACATAGTTCTCTATCAAATTTTCAATGAGAAAGGAATAAAGAAACTCCCTAGATTCTTAAGCTTCAGTGGAAGCTTGTTTTGAGAGAGCTATTTTTTCAAATTCCTCTAACTTTCTATTGTTAGACAAAAGTTGTTTTAGAAATTTTACACATTCTGGCATTTTGTACTAAGACCTTGACAAATAGAATATTGAAATGAAGTTCCTTTAACATCTCCAAGAACTTAGCATATTGCTTGTCCAACTTGTATTTTTGTAATCATTGAGGGAAAGGAATAGGTGGAACATATGGTTTTACTAGTGTAGGCTTGTTTCCCTCAGTCTCCTTAGCTTCTTCCATCTTATTATTCTCATATGGATTGAAATTTAGGGTTGCCTCCTCATTTTCTTGGACTGAGATTTCAAGAATTTCAAAAATTTTTTAGGCTATTTTGTTGCATTCTTCCTTATGCTTACGTGGAGGAAGGGAGTCAAGTATCTCTATGGCACTTCTCAAAGTGACTGTTTTGCATTGTTTTGTTGGGTTAATTTCAATATTGTTAAGGAGTGTACCTTGTATTATTACATTGATAGCGTTAGCTAATTTCCCAATTTGTATCTCCAAATGTTGGTTGTATTGCACCATTTGGTTCACCCTCGATTCAAGTTTATCAATCTTGTCTAACCTTGTCTCTACCTTTTCAAACTTCTCAATCAAGAATTTTTACAAATCCCATGATTGCTTCTCTTCTTATTTATTCAGTTGAGCTAGATGAGAAGGTTTAGCTGAAGTGGCTTAATTGTTGCATGAGAAGTTAGGTTGATTCCTCCACCTGAGATTGTAGGTGTTGGAATAAGGATTGTGGGGCTGCCTATGGAAGTTGAAAACATATTGCAGTTGCTCACTTGAATTTTTAATAAAAGGACTCCTTAATTGGCATTTGTTTCTTATATGTGCTCCCCCACACCATTCACTAGTTAGTGGTGGGGTATTGATAGCTTGCACACTCACACTTTCAAACCTCTTTGCAAGAGCATCCATCTTGGCATTTAACATAGTATAGGCATCAATGTCATGAACACTTGCAGCCCTTTTGTTGATCCACATTTCGATTGCCCATTGGTTATTATTTGAGGCCATCTCTTCTATTAATGAATAAGCTTCATTGGTTGACTTTTTCCATGAGTGCATCTCCTGTTGCAACATCAATAGTAATGTGTATCAAATGGTCAAGCCCATTGTAGAAGGTTTGGACTATCAACCAATCTGACAAGCCATGATGTGACACCTTCTTTGTAACTCCTTAAACTTTCCCATGCTTCATATAATATTTCACCCGACTCTTATTGAAAGCTTGCAATTACTTGCCTCAATTGTGCGTTCTTGCCTGGTGGAAAATATTTTGCCAAAAAAACCTTAGAGAGATCCTCCTAAGTAGTAAATGAGTTAGATGCCATAGAATTCAACCACCTTTTAGCCTTGTGTCTCAATGATAAAGGAAATAACCATTATTTGATAACATCATCGATTGCCCTATTAATCTTGAAGGTTGTGCATATTTCAAGAAATTGGTGATATGAGCTTTTGGATCCTCAATAGCTTCAACCCAAAATGTGTTTGTTGTGCCATTTAAATAATTGTTGGTTTGATCAAACGTATTAAATCAAAGATTCATGAAATAAATATTGGGCTTTCACCCTAATTTCAAGAATTGAAAAATTAGTTCATCCTAAAAGAAAAAGAAACAAAGAACAAAAAATCCATTGACTTGAGTAGACAAATTTTCAAAGAAAAGTCTTTTTAAACCAAAACAATGAAAATCCTAAAAGAAGATGCCTCCAATTTTCGCAAAATCTTCTTTTTACTTGGTGTAAAGATTGGATCCACTTTCTTTTCTAAAATCTGCTCTTTTTACGCTCTTAAATTTTTATCCAAAATAGGTCATAAGTTTCCTTAAAAGCAGCCTACAGTTCCTTTTTAAAATATGGATTTGACGTTGTGCATGGCCCAATGCATAGGCCATGCAATAACCCATATACTTAATTGCTTACGTGATTCTGCTCTATTGTTTGGTCAACTCCATGTCTCTACATGATCCTACTCATGAGCCATGCAATAGCCCATGCAACACTGCAGAAAACAGTAACTTAACTCTTTTTTAAGAGATTCTTATGCAAACATAAAAGAGACATAAATTAATTTATTACAAAATAAAAATACCACAAAAATTAGAAAAATTCTTAATTTATTAATCTAAAATATATACTAAAATGACTCCTATCAACTAATCCAAACAAAAATTATTTGTTTTGAAGATGTTTTGGCGTAGAGGTAAGTGTTATGCAATGATTCTTGGTTTTGATAATTTACTTTGGTCTTTTGATGTTTAATTAACTAATATTTTTATATGTATTATACATATAGATTACTCAATGAGACTATTTTAAGTGGCTTGAAGATTGCGTTAATGAAAGAACTCTATTGTTGTTGATGAAGGAGGTAAGAAGACTGAATGTCAATCTTGAGATGGCTAGGTCTACTACTAATACAAAATTGACTATAGATGAAGTTGTAAATGAAGAATCTAATGAAAACTAAGAAATAACTTTGTTGAAGGCGAAGATAAGTAAAGCAATAGAGAATTTGAA
Source organism: Omphalea diandra (assembly GCA_949677035.1). NCBI lineage: Eukaryota > Viridiplantae > Streptophyta > Magnoliopsida > Malpighiales > Euphorbiaceae > Omphalea > Omphalea diandra. Next base: position 11,252 of record CATIWR010275961.1, read on the forward strand.
GAGAATGAAGAGAAGTGAGGGCTTTTACAAGCTAGGTTTTTATGTTATTTTTGTGATATTGACGATTAAGTTTTAAGTTTAAATTTAGATTGGTAGTATGGATGGATGAATGGATGGAAAAAGGCAAATGTATTTGAGTTTTAGGGTTTGAGTTTTTTTTGTTGATGTTAGTAGTAGTTAGTAATAAAAGAAGGCAAAACGAGATGTATTTCTCTCTTTTGATGTAATTCTGAACCTTAAAGGAATGAAAATGATTGCTAATTTTTGTAGTGCACAATGCATACTAGTCTTTATGTTTTTATGTGATATTGATGATTAAGTTGTATGGCAGTATAAATGAATGAATGCATACTAGTCTTTATGTTAATTCTATGATATTGATGATTGTTGTCTAAAGTGGTAGCTAAAACAACTGTCATTTTTTCAACGAGAATTATAGTTTTATGGTCACTATATTTATGATTCTCTTATGATTGTAATTTGGTAATTAAGTGGTAGCTAATTTCAATTTAACTTTTTTGGTCTTCAAGTGGTAGTAGAGTGATCATTAAGTGGTAGTTAAATAGTTATCACTTTTCTATGGTATCTACATGCGATAGTTAAATTAATATTCTTTTATAGTATTTTAGGGATTATGAATAACAAAAAGACTACTAAGATATGTAAAAGCTACTAAGAACTATGATTAAGCAACACATTAAGAACAACACACATTTATTAAGCTATAGAGAGAGAAAGACAATAGCTAAAGAGAGAACGACACATACTGATTAAGCAAGTTTGGAATCAAGGAACAAGCGAAGAAAGTGAAAGATAATAGCTAGAGAGAGAAAGCATACCTTATTATTGATATATAGTCATTGACAATTCTTTAATTTACAGATTTCAGCTGAATGTGAGAGATTTAGAGATTTTGAAAGCCATTGATTTATATAATGAGGGATTCTATTTTTTATGAATTATTTTATGAAAATAGCTGACACAAGTATGATCACTATTTTTTGTATGTAAAATAGCAACTCATACTACCATTTTAGTTAATTTATAGAGAATAAAATGAAAGTATGTGTTGCCATTTTATTTACAAAAGATAGTGACCACAAGTCTTCTTATCACTATTTTTTTGTAAATAAAATGGTAGTTTAGATGGTTGTTTTGGTTAATTTCCAGAGGATAAAATGATAATATGAGCTACCATTTTATTTATAGAAGATAACAATCACACGTGTTGTGATCGCTATTTTGTACAAACGAAATAACATCTCAAACTACCATTGTATTTAATTTGGAGGGAATAAAATAGTAGTATGAGTTGCCTTTTTATTTGTAGAAGATAGCGATAATAACACTTATAGTCGCTAATTTTTATAAATAAAATAACAACTTAGACTGTAGGGAATGAAAAGTCTAAGCTATTGTTTAGTTTACAGAAGATAGTTACCATAACACTTGTGGTCACTATCTAACTTTAATTTATGCGAATTATTCCACCTTTTAATAGCAACTATAATTATTAGGATTGCAATTATAACACGTTTCAATAGCAACCATATTCATGTAGTCATTATTTAGAAACCACAATATGTAGTTTTTAAGTGATTTTTGCTTTTGGTGGCACCTTGAAGCATAAAAAATAACGACTACACTTTTGTGATTACTACATTAACTACCATTTTTATTATCTAAAGTGGTAGCTAAAGTACTCGTCATTATTTTTATGGGAATTAATGACCACAATTTTATGGACGCTAAATCGTTATTTGACGATAAAGTGGTAGCTAATTTTAATTTAATTTTTTTGGTCTTTAAGAGGTAACAAAGTGGTCGTTAAGTGACAATTAAATAGTTATAACACTTTTATATGGTAGCTAAATCAATATTTTTTTTATAGTGTTTTAGGGTTTATGAATTTATTTATTAATTTTTATGATAGTGTAGAAGAAAGAAGAAGACAAGTAAAAATAAGAGGGCAAAATCATAATTATTTTTAATTGATGGTCAGATAAGTTGATATTATAGAGTTCATTTTCATTCAGTCAGCAAGTTTAAGTTGAGTCAACATGCAACATGATCATTAATTTGAAATTAGGATATTATTAAAATAAATTAATAAGTTAAGAAATAATTTTTTTTAAGTGACTTTTTTAGAATAGACCTATAAGTAAGTGATTTTGCATACAATTTACCCAACTAATTAACAAACATACATATTGTGTGGTTCAATATAAGAAATACCATGATTTCGCATGCAATTAACAAATATATTGTGTGGTCCAATGTAAGAAATACAACAAAAATTTAAGTTTAATGGTTTAATCGTTGTTGTTAATATAACTTCACTTTTATTTGGTATGCATGAAGTATAAGAACTTGGGTCAGTCAAAACTTCAATTAAGAGATGTAATTGATGCCAAAAATAATAATTTAGTTATTTTACTAGCTATGATCTGTTAAATTTGGCAATCTTAAAGTGATTAAATGACAACTTGATCACCAATGATGAAATTAAATTTAAAATTAAATTTAATTCACATGCTTAAATTAGAAGGTGATTATAGTGCAAAAATGAGATACTTAGTACTATGTGAAATTCATAATATCAACCTTTTAAGGTTATAAAAATCTGATCTATAAACAACGATATGTCGTTGGGATAATAATAATTTAACATTGATTAGATAATAAAAATCTAATATAACTTAGTACCTTTTTTTTTTTTATATTAATCCATTTTCACTCAATGAAAGGTTGATTAGTTAATCTTAAAAATAAATATATTAACTATGATTGATGTTTACGAAAATGTTTCAAACTTTTTTTTTTTGTTTGGAGGGAGAGAGAGAGTTGAAATGTTTTATACTTTAATTATTGACCTGATTTGAAAATTTGATTCGAATTCATCCAAAAAAATTTAACTTCGAATTGAAGAAATTCAAAATTGACTCTACTCGAAATTCATTTGACTCGATATGTGACTCAAGCCAAATTAACTTAAGTGTGATTCAATCTAGTAATTAATTTGATAGATTTAATTTAAATTATCAAATTTATTTGAAAATAAAGATAATATTGTCTTTATTTTAAAATATTAAAATTATAAATGATCCAATCTAATATAAAAATGATTTAAAATGATCTAATTTTTTAATGTATTTTGATATAATGATTTGATCCAATATATCTACAATTCAAAATGACTTAACTTGAATTCAATTAATATATATATATATATATAAATTAATCCGACTTGAATTGACTCTAATTAAATTTATCTAACCCAGTTCATTAATCAACTTTAATCATATGTCTAGTGTACTAAAAATTTATTCAACATAACTTTTCTCTATAATTGTATATAAATTGTGTTAAACTTTATAATCTTTTTTTTTTTTTTACCAAACGTGTTAAACCTTATAATCTATGATGATGATAATAATATGTTTTATAGTTTAACATATGCTCTTGCATACTTGAAAATTTATTAAGTTCTAAGCATATTGCTTTTTCAATAAGTGTATAAAAATTGTGTTAAACCTTAATCATGATAACAATATGATTTGTAATTGATTCTACGCATTAATTTTAGTTTTTTCAATTCAATATCCTCTAGTTATAAACACAATTGCGGTGAAAATTAGGGGGGAAATTATAAAATAGCTATGAGTAATCATCCTGAGAGCGAACCCAGGAAGTTTGTACATATGTGTGCATATGATTCATGCTCTAGTGACCAATAAGCATCAATCAATAAATCTATTTTCACTATTCACTAACTAAATAAATAAAAAGTAAGGCGCGAATGAATTAATGAAAAGATTGATCGATGGGCATATATGCATATGTTTTAAGGGTGATCATGAAGAAACTCGCCGCTGGGTCACGAGATAGAAAGCCAGATAGCGGCTTTAGTATTAAATGGTAATGGTATTTTGGTATACGTATAGTAGAATATATAAAAGAAGAAAGGAGAGGAGATGGAATGGGAACCATCAAGTTATAGTTGATGTGTCTGCCTCTACTGGGTCCACGTCCACCTCACTACTCTCTTTCGGTTGCACATCACGAGGGTCCCATAAACAATCCCTTCCATAATCACATGGCCGTGTGGTCTTTGGTTGGTGGGTGGGAATGGGATGGATGGATATGGACATTGAAGCCAAGTGTATACTAAACTGAGCGCAGCTATGCATGGCATTGGCAATAGCCATTTGACGTAAAGTGAAGCTCTGTCCTCTACCTTTACTATTAGCTCTTTTGTTTTCTTGTCAAAATGTTAAATTACAAAGAGAATTGGTTAAGCACTTGTCTCTGGTCATATACATATACATAATTCTTTAGCTCTAGTGTTTGTCTTTCTAGGGTTTGGTTTTGTTTTTCTTTTATTTGTTTCATATATATATATATATATATATAAAATAAGAGGAGATATTTATGTATACAAAAGTTTTATGTGGGGAGGGAAAAGATTTGAGACAAATATTCTCTCCAAGTGGTTTGTGGCCCCAACATTACCCATATTTTCCAAAGTCTTCATTTTTTTTTCCTGGGCCACTAAGAAACGCACACAATATATAGCTATTGTTTTCAAAATGGCTTTATCCAATGATGTCTATAGATAAGTGTTTTTTTTTCTTTGCATAGTTCATGTGTTGATACTATTATAGTCTAACCTATTTAGTCCCCACCAAAGTTATTTACATCAGACAACTACTTGACCACATCACCCTGTCTCCCTCCAATCAATCATTATACATCATATATATGTTGTAATTGGATGTGATGAGTGAACTAGCTAGTTTGGATGGAATGGGATGGGATCCCTCCCTATTTCTTGATCTTCTTTGTGTTTTCACTAATCAACATGCATGTGTAATTTCAGTCACAGTCATAGATGTGATAAGATACCCTTATAAGGCCATCAACAAAAAATATATAATAAACCAATCATACATATAATTAAATGGACTTGAGCACATAACCTCACAGTGATATACACAAACTATATAATGATTATTATAATTTCTGGAACGCAATGTATATAAACTAAATCCTCATCGTATGTAGTATATTGTAGTGAAGGATACGAATACTCAAATGGGTATTCATTGTTAAAACAGATTATCGATGGAATACTTATTATTATAATGTTCATTGGCTCGTGTGTGTGTATACATGTGGGGGATGGATACTGCAGGAAGCAGGGCCTAAGCTAGCTATTGGAGATTCATGCATATGTCTGGAAGGAGCAGCAGTATATATTTTTTTTCCAAGGGGATGACATGGAAAGAGAACAGATTAGTACTGTTGAAGGCATGCAAAGCAAAGATTAGGAAAGCAACATTTATAGATTTGGGGAGGCAATTTTTTAAGCTTTGTTTTGTGTTCTTTTGTGAACAACTGAAGATTCGGTAGTCAGACTCTTAGTTTTGTCCCTGTTAAGCTTTATGCAGTGAGAATGAGCTTTCCTTTCTTTATATATTTTGTCATTTTCTCTATGCAAACAACACAGAGAATTTTAATTTAATTTATTTTAGCCCCTTTTTCTATATTTAAACCCAACAAAACAACCATTTATATTATGTATGATGCATGCATGCCTTATTATGATATCATTTACCTCATTTAGTTTGGTGGGACTTTCTAAATTATTATACTATTAAGTATATCATTATCTCTTAATTAAGCATACCCCGGTGTTATGGTACATCATTAATTCATTATCCATCCTCTAAATTAGTCCTCTATGTAGGGAAGTTTGTTATGTTATAAGCGACTAAACTATTTCATAAGCTTAGAAACTTCAGTGGAGATGGAGGCTTTGAGCAATAAATCGTTCTCTTGCATCATTTTTTAAGTTTTTTTTTTCAATTTTTAATTAAAACAGAGAAAGAATATATCATAATTTAATCTTTATGAGATAATTAAATTGTTAGTCCGATGATTATTATTCAAATTCTCTTTTAGATTAAATACTCAAAATGAAACTTAGGGAAGAAATGACATGTTTGAATTAAGCAATCAAAATCATATCCTTCGAAATTATGAAGAAGAATACGAGGAGAAATTAATATCTTTTGCTAAGCAAATAATGCAAAGGCAAACATGCGCACCAATAGAGATTCCACAAATTTCGCCTAAGCTATTATATCTAATAATGTTGTCTTATTATAAGCCTAACCCATAATTGCATCACAACATATTGACAACTAAAGTTATTCTCACCAATTCTTGCACTACTAATATTTACTACTTCACCATCTAGAGAAGAATAAATTTCCCAAAAAAAAAAAAGAATATCAATAAAAATCATATGGAATACCCATTCAATTGTGAATAATAATAAAAATAAAGAAATCTCATCATTACAAAAGATTTATGAGCGCAAAAGGACAATCTAACTAATTGAGTCCTTTACCCCACACAGAGACATACAGCACATATTAATCAGAGGCTTTTTATTTTCCCAATTCAAAAACAATGCATCCACTTTAAACAAAGCCTCCATTTTGGACCCATCAAGCATGCCCCATTTTAAAACCTTCTTTCACATTTTGCCCCATTATTCTGAATGTTTTTTTTTTTATTATTGTTGTTATCTTTATCATGATATAACCGTTTATTGTCTTAATTATTCATCCAAGGGTTCTCATTACATTATTAATCACCCAAAAAAAAAAAAATTTATGTCATTTGCAAGATTTTTGTTTTTCTGTTTTTGCTTTATTAGACTATAATTATAGTTCCAACTCTCAGTTTTAGATATAATTTCAATATTAGGAAGCTGAAAAATTGTCAATTTTGATCAATTCCTCATTGTCTTTAGGTCTTGTGGTTTATTTAGTGGATTTTCTGCAGAAGTTTCAGTCTCAGAGGTTCCCATGAGCCTCATCTTAATGGAGCCTAAACTGATCATGACTGATTAGTCTAATGTAGCGGCGATTAGCACACACATGACCATGTGGTAGATTTAGGTTTATGATTAACTAGGCGGCAGTCCGCACAAAGCGCTTTGAAATTGATATTAAATTATTTATTTATTTATATTTTATATTTTTAAATTATTATTATTATAATATAATAAAATCTAATTGAAAGAAAATTATTATAAAATAATATGTAATTAAACATCATTTCATAAAAGTTAATGATATAATAATTTAAAGTAAAAGAATTTTAATAAATATCAATAAAGTATTTTTTTGAGTTGTGAATTATCATTTCAACTTTATTTGAGTTATTGAATCAATACGTCAAAATTATAGAAAAAAACCTTAAGGAAATGTGAACTCTATATTAACCTATAAATCAAGGCATCTTTATATAGCAAATTAGTTATCGGTAACAACTGTAAAATAGATAAAACAGTAAATCGTGATAATAATAACACTAACAGGAGGTCATATAGATAATTCAATTTTTATGATGAGTTGGATCTCGATGGACAGAAGATATAACAAATGTTTTCTTATATAATTATATTTACCAAATATTTTTAATACATTTGATTGATATCATTTTGGATGTGGTTCTCCAATTATCTTATTATATTATCAAAGTAATTTGAATTACTCTATTATAGATGAATATTTGGAAGCAAAATTAGTGTGGTAAGATAATTTATATAAGTATATCATAGTTTAAAATTGTTGAAGAGGTATATGATTATAATGTGAGTTAATATGTTAGTGAGTGTTTATTAAATATAGAGATCTTAAGGAAAACCAATAAGACAAAAAAAAAAAAAAAAGAGAATGCATGTATTGAATGAAATTTATGAACAATTTTATCATTAATGTATTTATTTTTTGAAATAAATTGAACAAACCTTGTGTTGCTACCTCAACATAAATATAAGAAGCTTTCACCACATCAACTCTTTGCTTTGGCTTTATATCTATATATATATATATATATATATGGGTCAGTTTTAATTCCTTAAAACTTCCATGTTGCAAATGTCTATGATATAGCTTCAAAAAACCTAATGTAATTATTCTTGTAAGAGTGAAGGAATCCCGAGAAAGAGAAGAATTTAGAGTTTGGCATGATATTAAAGCAAAGACAAAGGTGTAGATGCATATAACAAGACCATAATTTTGAGGCAATACCTTCTTAGGGATTTACAAATATTCCACCATATCTTTAATATTGGTTATATTATAAATGGTAGGGGAGCTTCATCATTCATTGACATACCTTGAAAATTACAGAAGAAAAGAAAACAAATGTTAGGCACTCAGGCCTATAGTTTTTATGTTATAGTTGCACCAAAATCATTAGTAGGAATTGAATTTGTACATGAAGTGGATCGAAAAAAGAAAAGATAGGTCTTGGCTCTTTTTCTCTTTTCTTTTTTTATGACTTCAAAAGTAAAGAGAGGTCCATTAATTATGCAGGGAAAAGGAAAGATGTACATGAAATAAAAGAGTGTTTATACATTAAGAAAAGCCCCATAAAATTTTTTCCTTTCTAGTTCTCCTGTTGATTTCAGTGCTACAAGAAAAGGGTCATTGCTACTGCTCATTCATTTCCACCCTCATAAACAGAGATTGCTTATGCCTTAGGACTTTGAGGCTGTCATTGGGCCGTTAAATGGCATTAACCAAATGGGCCTCTCTTCTTGTGTTTGATCCTTTTGGTCCATAGATAGAATGAATCATTAATCTGCCTTGGCTAGGTTGAAATATAACTTTTCCAATTTTATCTTTTAGGTCAACCAAGAAAACAAGGAAAAAAAAGTTTTTGAAACAACTGTAGCTATTTGAGTTTTGAAGATAAAAACATACTAAAATTTATAATGAAACAAATTTTCATAGCCTGTAAATAACACATGAATTTTCTAAAAGTATCTTTTGGATGCTGCAAGGAAAAAAAAAACGTTTGATGCAACAAGGGTTTTAAAGACTAAAACACAATAAATTTACTTTAAAAAGAATTTTTCATGGCCTTTAATTAACATTATTCAGAATGCTATTTTTTTACAAAGCAATGCTAAATGAAGCAACATTGCTGCAGCAGGTGGTATTTACATGGTGTTTTGTTGTACAGTGCTTGTCAGGAAAACAAGCAAGTCAATCCTTCTTGAGGTTCTGCTTTACCATTTCCGTGACCCTTTGGGATAGATTCTCAGCAAATGTCTCTAACAAAGGTTTGAACCTTGAAATCTCAGCCCTACTTTTGCATGAATAGTCATTTCTATATTGCACCATTTCCGCAACTGCATTAAGTTTTTCTGCAATTGATGGAAGTATCTTGCCTGCCTCATCATATTGCATAGCTTCATGCCCATTTGCAATCTCTTCTTTAGACGCCAGAGTTCCTAATTCTGTAAATAAATTGAGAACATTCTCAACAGCAGCATCCAAATGGAGCAATGCTTCTCTGTATGCATTAGTTTTTCGCTGCAAATGGCTTCTTTCTGGTATGCCTTCCTTCTGATCCATAAGCTTTTCTTTTAATTTGATGCCTAAAAAATTTTCTGTAAGGGAACATTTAGTTGATTCACCTTGTGACAGAGCATGACTTGAGATACGTATGGAGTTCTTCACCCCCTGCACCACTCAAAGCCAAAACATTTTACCTTGCTGATCTATGATTATTGTTTTAAGATAAATCTGACTTCAATTTTGAAACTGTTCTCTACTGGCAAATCACTTGCTTTCCATAAGTTTAAGGGTTTGGTTATAGCAATTTATGAAAGTTTCAACTAACAAAGCCAAAGCCTAGTATACAGGTCCATCTCCATCCCCATCTCCAACTGATGATGTAGCTTAACTAGACATACATAAACCACACACGCACTCATGCATATTTATGTGTATGTACACGTGCGCGCGCGCGCGCACATACACACATATATATATCAACACCCAAGATATGATTAACAGCTGAATAATTCTAGTTTTCAATCTTTCAAGAAGGATTTCAGCAAATTTAAGCAGAAGAAAGAACATGGACCAATGACAAGTTTGTGCAATATTGAAAGACAAACCTGTGTACAAGAATTTGTTTCTTGCACTTCTTCTAGGTTCTTGGTAGCGGTGTGGGGCCTAGTTTCTCCCCTACAATTCAAGATTTTATCAGCTTTATAGGCTGGTGTCACAGACAGACTCTTGCAATCTCCAGGGTAGTCCCACCGCACTACATATCGTGCAGAATACCTTCTTCTCTCTGATGATTTACTTCTGTCCACCTACGTTCAATATACTATGTAAAAATTAAAAATCACTGTTATACTGACTGTATCAATGTCTGAATAAATTTCTACCATCATTTCTCAAAATTCTGGCTCTCCAAATGTGCTAAAAGAACTTGTTCTGTCATGTTAAAAAAAAAAAAAACTGTTTGTACCATACTCTATCTATAATACATTGAAAATCTTGATAAAGGGATAATTAAATTGAATCACAAGGGGAAATCTGGAAACTTAAAACTGACTGCAATGTTGCTGTAACAGTTCACAATAGTTTTCACTTAACGAGTATAAATCCTCTCCTACTTACCCTCTTCCCCAAGAGAGAAAGATAAGGGACTCCCGTGGCATAGCCCCTCAAACAAGTAAAACTTGCATTATATCTGTTAATTGCAAGGAAGGATACTAACCTTGCAGCTTGTTGATAAACTGTCAAAATGCTGCATGAAAAGATCAGTGTCATCAGACTTCATATGGCAGTAATCAACTTCCATCAACTTTTGCGTTTGGCTTCTAGATTTATGCAAAATCAGCTACTCCTGCATGTGACTAGAAGCTGCCCTATGGCATATGCTCCTATTATGCATGCCATGTTGATCATCATAATTACCTGGAAAACCATAACTATTAGAACAAGCATGTCCTCTTGAAGGAGTCTTGTGCCCATCATCCTTAAGAAGAAAAGCTTGCCCAAAAGGGTACTCACAAGCACTTGGTATTTTGGCTGGGTTTGGTACTGCAGGAAAGCACGTAGCATGATCAACCATTGAGAGTACAGTCATGAATACAGTATTAGATGCCACGTATCAAAAATAAAATAGGATATGATCACCATACAGCAAACTGCGGAAATAACCAAAAATTAAGAGGCATAAACTAAAGAATTGGCCACTGTCAATCACAATGACAACATCAGAGGATGACTAGGATTTGGTCAAGTTCCAACAACCAGCATCATCAAGCATGCCAATAAAACTAAGTATAAACAAAAGAGTTTCATCTCGACATATCATGTGACGCTGAGATGATAATACAAAGAGACCTCTCTGCCTTCCCTTTTTGTATGCCCAAGTTAAGTGCATAACATAGCAAAGCTTGTAAAGTAATCTACTAATTTCTGTGCCGATGGTAATCTAAAGCAAGCATAGTGAAGATTCATCTTGATATACCATGTGAAGATAAGGCAAAGGATGACACAAAGAAACTTGATGATTAAGCTACGATAGGGAAACTTGGTGTTGAGCTACAATCTCTTGAACCAATTTCATTAATACACCAGACCATTTATTTGAATAAGAGGAGGCAAATATTAAAAAATGAATAGTCACCTATGCATACAGTTCAATTTGCAGACAATCATGTTGGCTAAGATATATCAATGTAGCGCTAGCAACCTATAGATTTTAATGTTCTCAACCAAAATGAGGAAATAACTCTACCTCCAGTTGTACTTTGTGGAATCTAAGTGTTTCATGAAGTAATACAACGTAATACATACAATAGACTGTGCTAACAGATTGTGAAATCAGTCAAATCACACTAGTTAAAATTTGACAATCATCAAAGTGGCATGCCAAAGTCATGGAAAATGCAGCAGCATGTCTTAAAAAGTGCACTTCTGATATATCTGTATTCCAATTTTTTCATCAAATTATTTTCCGTAGAAGTAGAAGTTTGGAACAAACTAACTATGAAACTTTTTCATCATTTTGATCCTCTAGACTAGCTTCATTCGGTAAATAACTTGGCATAATTATTTCAGTTCAGCCTTTCACAAATTTGATGACAAGACTGGCATCTTCAGATCTTTTAAAAGCTGTTCCTCTGGTGAATTGAGTAGATCAAAGCATACAGTACAAATGTTAAGCCAGTGCTTGCCGCTGGCAAAATAAATGTTGCCCAAAGTTAGCAGGAGAAACCTAATATTAACAAGACAATTTTTATAGCACTACTGAACACTCACTTGATATTTTCTTGAGACATTGGTGAATGTCAGCTGTTATTAGTATCAGGAGAAGTTATAGACAAGCTAGGCATGATTTCTTGGCTCACATATCAAGACTAACTGGAGTTTGAGCGTCGTGGCAGAAAGGGCCATAATCTGTTCAATAACTAACCATGGGAGAAAGACTTTTTTTTCTCGTTCTTCTTGTGGCTGCCATCAACAACAAGAGTCATCAATGTAGCCAGAATAAAGAAAATGCATTACATCTATAACTTCTGAAACTTTCTACAATATTAGAAACATTAAACGGTAAAACAAAAATTTCTAAATTTTGTTGCATTAATTGGTATATTATTGAAAATTAAGTCCAAGTGGAAGTTTAAGAATTTGGGGTTTGGGGAAACTAACATCATTTTATGGATCTCCAGGGACAAAGAAAGTCAATATCAAGCCAAACTCAAAGTAAGTATCATATAACAAGTTAGTAAATTATTAACAAAGTTAATGGCATTTTTTATCATTGTACTGTCTACTATTTACCTGAACATTTTAAATATAGAAGTTCATTATCTACAGCAGCACTAAACCCTACATAGGAAAATTGTTCAAATTGAGATCTAAAGAAGTAAAGATATCTCCATCTTATGAATCATAACAACACAAAATGAAAAACAAACAAGAAAAATATTGAGTATCATATGTGAGAACACTATATTTTGGTTTTAGTAAATCAATATCTTGGTGATTGATTTCACATGTTCAAGGACCTATAATAAAATACCTGAGAGGAAATGAAATCAGGATTCACTAGAATTTCAGAGTGTCCAACTTGAGCTTGTGCCCACATGGGAAGTCTCAAAATGCTAAATCTAAATGTTGATGCCCTTCGAGGCCCAGTTCCTTGGTCCAGCACCTTTTGTGTAACTTGATTGGACTCTGGCAAAAGTGCATCTTCAGGATTGATTCTGCACTGCTGATCCTCTTCAGAAAATATGATTCGGCTAAAAGCAGCTGGCAGGACCAAGTTTCTGGAAGTTAGTGGGCCGGAGTTTTTGTTCATTCTCTGTTATATCCTGGAAGAAATACTAGCAGGCATTTTCCTTGCAAATATGCAACCATCACCCCCAACCTGAGCACATAAACTAAATTAGACGAGCATATGCAACATAGCAAACAGAAGGCTAAAAATACCACTTGATTTTCGAACTATCACATAATTCTTCATCAAAATCACTTTGATCTTAAATAGGCCATTGTCTGGACTCTGGTGAAATCATAAAGGTTTTATGCTGCTAACTGCAGCATAACAACAAGTTTCATTCTCAAGATCACGCACAATAGGATATCAAATTTTCCTACCCATAGATCTCTGCCATGAGCAAGCACTGAGAAAACTTCATTCCCACATCAATTAGCTCTTCTGATTCTCATTGAAGAATGTATATGCCTATGATATTCAGCATTTCAGTTGCTATAACAGCTCTGTAACTGGATGATTGATAAGCCAAAATCTTAGCATGATGACAATCTAATTTATTTGGTTATTAAATCAGATAATCCATCTGATGGGAATCACAAAAAACTGATTATTTCAGTAGAGACTGCATTTTCTCTCCTTTATATTATATTAGGCTGATGATCTGTGGTAAAAAAAAAAAACTGGAGTATTATGCATATGTTGGGCATGATCAGTGGAAATCTTTGACCTAGAAGATTCCATAGACATGATACATTTCTCAAAAATGATGATTGAGCACAACAAAACACACAGATACTACCTGCCTGCAGTCAGGTAAAAAGATGACACCAGTTATAACTTCACCATGTCCCATGGCTTGCACAACCATTTCTCCACTAGGAGAGTCATATATGGACATTGACTTGTTAGAGTAGCAGCAGACCAATAACTCCCACTTGGGTCCATCGTAACCTGCAAAAGCATGATTCAGTCTCAGCATAGGGACATGGTAATGTCAAATTTCCTAACTGTCCATTAATATATTTCACCTTTGTTGGGTCTCCAAAATCTTTATCCTATTTGAACGATCTAATTAGCTTCGCCAAAGCAATGTTGAATGCATTGATCTTCTTATCCTATGAGTTGATTACATAAATCATTAATCATCAAACACTCTGAGGAATATACTGGTACGATAAGACCCGTTGATAACGAAAGTTTTGTTTGCATGTCAGCCATACAGGGTAGATTTTTTTATTGATTGCATGTGTAGTGGATATTGAAACCCTTAGATATCCACCCATCTTGAAATAATTTACCTATATCCATTAATTTTTTAGATGGCATTTACCTGCCCAACTGTGACTACAAACTCAATTGTTGGATCTACAGCCAGGTCAGAGACAGTTCCATGGGATGCTATTTGATGATGACGATGCAGAATCTTATGACCAGTGTCTGTTGTAGAAACATCACGGAAAACAAGAGACCTGTAGGAAAGGGAAGAACTAGTTTAATTACAAAAAAAGGCATGTCAATAAATGCAATACAATTTGAATTGTTACATCTTGAAAGGGATTAAAGTCAAGGAGGATGAAGGCCATTTAAATATCCAAACTAATATATTTTGTCCCTTGATTCAATTTAATAACAATAATAACCATTGATTTATTGGATTATATTCTCCAAGCAGCCCCATTTTGCAAATAATTTAAACTTCTTAGTGCTAATAAAATTCAACTTATCACAGTCTACCTATCAGTGCTGCAACTAAGAATCTTGGAATCATGACAAGGGAGCTTTCAGAAGTCACAGCAGCTGAGTGATCATCAATACTTTCAATGAGATCAAAATTCGTGCCAATAAAGGGAAACCTATTTAACATACAAGATGAGTTGGCTAAGAGAGCCATAAAATTAGTGAAGTTGAAATGTTTTGACATCATAAAGATGGATGATTTGGTCCCGACCTCCTGATGCAAGGAAGTAATTGCCATCTACAACTTCTTCAGAAATATCAGATTTGTTGCTACACAAGCTGAAGCTCAATGAAAGGATCTCCGTGTCATACTTAAGATAAATGCAACAAGATCCGACTCCTGCCATGCAAAAAAAAAAATTTATGGGCTTGTATTGGTTTCAGCAAGCAAATATTCCAAATTAAAGTTGGCTGCCTAGTTAAACCTGAAAACAAATATAATTAGATGTGTGCAGGCTGTATATGTGAAGGTTTCCCTCACAATCACCAGCAGCCAAGTGTTGTCCATCTGAGCTAGCAGCCATTGACCGGAACCCTTGAGTGCTTGTGCTTCCCTCCATGGTATCTCGCTCAAAAATCTCAGCATTTACTGAGTGACAAACAGAAAGAGATGATCAGCAGGTGAGATGCAGATTCTCAGATGAATTTCAAAAGAAAATATTATAATGTTTGGTATAAGAGCTTCAAGATATCAATACATTTGTTTGCAGTACATATTGGCAAATGGCCAAAAAGGTAATAGATGTCTCACAATCATGGAAATGCCTAAATATGCAGTGACCACAGATTCTGTATCCAAGAAATGATGATCAGTATCATTATCTACAAAATCAGGTTGCAATGCAAGATCCCATAACCTAATAGTACCATCAGCTGAGCATGTTGCGAAAGAAACTCCACCAGAACAACCTCTGGCAACACATGCAAGAGAAGGGTCATGCATGTATTCACAGCAAAGATTTTCGACATCCGAAATACATGCAGAGTTCGAAACTAGAACACAGCGCCTGGTGGCCTGGAAGTACAAGAATTGATAGGTTCCAGTAAGTTGTGATCTATTTGTGACCACAAACAGACTAAATTGAGAAGAGGTTGACCAACAAGAAAACCATGTTCACTAAAACTGAGAATTAACATGAAAATTTTCCAACAAACGAGCAAAAAAACACAAATACTAAATATTAAGTAATGCACACATTGTTCATGTCATGAATATCCCATATGTAAAGAGTGTGATCTCCATAAAAAATAACTGCGAAGCAGAAAAGTTGAGCATGTTAACTTGCAAATAGAGAGACACTCCCATTATCAGCACACTCAGAAAATGCTTGATACTTACCCAACTTTTCTGAGGTAGAGAATTGACAAGCAACAGCATCCGGCAGAGCAGCTGTTGCAACTTGAAAATCCTTTTCAGAAGCACAAGGATGACAAACAATACTGTTTTCCTCCTGGCAATTTTTGGCTTTGGAGTACAGCAAACTTCCAGCATAATTGAGAGTCTCACTACTAAAGAGTTGTACAATACCATTACAACACGCACAAGCTATGAGCTTATCAGATGCAGACAGTGCAAAACTTTTTTCTACCTGAAATTTAAGATGAGGAAAATGAAAATCAAGGAGATAAACTGGAAAAAAAATTGTCAACTCATATAATTCTAATCACTTGATACAAAATCCAGGCATTAACTGCCATGCCAATGTTCGACATGATTTATTTATCTCAGCACAAAGTTATGCACTGTATCACAAGGAGATATGTCACATATGCATTCCAACTCAACCATTTAGAAAACTATGGGTCATACATGAACATTCCTGCTGGGGGAAATTTATGATGCTGGCACTTTATGAATTTAGACCAGCAATATAACCAACCCATTACACCTAATCCTAATAATTCAATTTTCACTAAACCACAAGTTCGCATTATGAATCTATAGTGAACTATATAAGATGATTAACTAAATACACCTTTAAGTCCACAGACTTTCTTACTGACAATGCACAATCCACTAGGCATAGGACACCTGTAAATAAAAGAAGTAACATGGAAGTGGACTCTTTGTCATGGAACATACTTCAAAAACCCAGTCCATTTGAACTTCTCAGACTGACTGTAAGAGAAACTGAACCTTCATCAGTTAATGCTTAAATAGGAAAGAGATCACCAACTGTTTTCCCATTAGCAAGACGACTACTAGTAGTCAGGATTGCAGATGTGACAGATGCAAATGAGCTTCCTTTCTGAGGCCCAAGATTAACAGGTTTTCCGTGCATTGTCAGTGACAATGTCCCTTTGCTTAAGCAGGTCCCTGCAGACAACCCAACAGTCCAGAATTTCAAGTGCTTCTTTCCTGCAGTAATAAAAAACTTTGCATCCACTGAGAAGCTCACAGTTGTAACAGCAGAACAAGATGAACTTGCTTTAAGCTTTGTAACAAGCACCTCACTCTGCCAATTCCGTAGATAGATATATATCCTCCAACAGACACAAGATGCTCCCCTTGAAAAAAAAAAATTAAAAAAAAAAAAAAAGAAACAAGAAAAGAATAAGGATTTGAAAATATCTACTAAGCAAGAAGCGACTAGCACTACTGGAAAACAGAAGCATTCGATTAATTAGTTGTAACCCACCATCAGGTGAGAAAGCAATGCACTCAACACCATATATATGATCCTTCAATTCAGCTACAAAGCTAGTGTTGAACAATCCCACACTAACACTGCAGGTTGATTCCCAGACTGCAAAACCAAAGTTAAGATGCATGCATGTAATAAAATGACATTTAACTCATCTATTATTCAAAAGTAAAAACTCCTCCAAGAGAAAAACATAAGATTAGAACATAAACTAACCAATTAAACCTGTAATAATATTTGAGGTTCTAACATTTTCTCCACAAATTCGAAACTTAAAAGACCTTCTTTGTTTTTTTTTTTGGAGTACCATTCGTCTAATCCACGTGATACTCTAAATCTACGAAATCAAAACCACTAAGAAATACAATAAAAGGATCATCAATTAGTACCTCTCCGGCAGCCACGAAACGCCCATGAAACACAGCAACACAGCGCAAGGATTTGGGTGTCCTACGAGACACCATGAGGTGCGACTGCTTTCCAGAATCCACATTGTAAACAACCACCACGCATCCTGCCACGTAAGCATAGCTTGCGGTAGATATATTCGAGGCTAATCCGTTGGCATTCTTCGTCGTCAATCCAATTATCTCTTCCAAAAGCAGTTGCAATTATTTACACATAAAATCAGCTTGCCAACTACTGAAATTTCCTCTGTTTTCTCCTCATCGGGTTCTTTAGGGAGATTTGGGGTCAGAATTTGGGATTGGAATACATACCTTGGAAGAACTGTCGCGTTTCTAAGACCTGCGATTTGTTCTCATCTGAGACTAAAAACCCTAATTGGAGATAGAGGAATGAATGATGAGAGATGTTTTTGAAGAGAATAGCCGTTAGGTTTTCGAGAGAGATGGGGCGGGAAATGTGTAATGTGTGCAAACTGGAAATACATTCGTTATTAATGATTCAACAAATTTATCAGCTAATTATTAAATGTTCGCTTTATGTTACCTAAAGGAGAAAAACTGTTATAATTTTCTTAAATTCTTCAAATACATAATACTCATATGTTGCTAGTAACACAATGGTAGCACAAAAGAAGACAAACTATTGCTTCCGAGTCTGGCTTCGCCTCACGAGACAAAGTTGCTAGAAACAAGAAAAGTAAAAAATTTACAGCTCCATGCAATCAATATTTATTTTTTTTCTGCTTTGAACACCTTTATTTAAATTCTCACATATTTCAACTTTCGCTAGGCGCCCACCTTCAAAAAACAGATCTAGGCATGTCGGATAATCAATGTCGATATTGTAATGCATTGTGTTAGATAGCTCAACGTATTGGGAGCCTAGTCAGGTTGGACAAAAAATATATAAAATATACTACAAAAATGGTAGAATAAACCCGTTTTTAGACAATTTGTTACAACACAGTGGAGGACCTATTGCATCAAATTTTAGAGAAAACGTTCGTCTGTATAATTCAACGTTTGCATTTACATCTATGGGAGGTAAAATAGATTTTGAAATAAATAAGCAATTGAGTTCGTACGTTTTCAAAATTTGTGGCCAAAATTATCATTTAAAAGGATCATTATTGCCAATTGATAGACTAGAGCCAAAATTTGTGCATGCGTGCACACACACACATATATATAAATAATGGGGTTTGTAATAAAATATCTACTTGGAATGATTTCATTTCGAATACATCTATAAATGAAATGATTGTTACTGGCCTTATTGAAATATTTGATTGAAATAATGAAATTGTCAGATCTTTTCAAATGGTACGTGATAGATTTAAAGAAATTTTTTGTTTTGGTCTATTCATTTAAGGTTAATTTGTGGGTGATCACATGATAACATACAATATAATCTTCCATCATCTTTTGAAATTGTTGGCTTGATAGTTGCTGAGTTTGGCACATTTGATAGAGATAGAGATACCATTGTTGAACATAGATATGAAAATTGAAACAAATTAGTATTATGCATCACTGTCTTATGTCAATACAATATCCAATATTATTTTCTTACGATGAAAATAAGTATAGAATAGATATTGAATATGTTGATATTGGTGAACATTCAAATTCTTCTAGAGAATATATAACTATAATATTATGCTTATATGTTACAACAACATCTTCCAAAAGAAACAACTTTAATACATGGAGGTCATTTGTTTAAGCAATTTGTTGTTGATGCATTTTCATATGAAAAAGAAGAAAGATTGGATTGTTAGACATAGTCAAGAAGATTTAAGATTAGAAACATATTCAAAAATTAAAAATACTATCCGTGAAAGGCATAAGAAGTCAAATGATGTAGGAAAATCATTTAATATTAGCTTCTAGCTTCACAGGTGGTCCATATGATATGATTGAATACTACCACAACACAATGATAATCTGTAAGTTTTTTGGCCATCCTGATTTGTTTATAACTTTTATTTGTAATCCTTTATGGCCTAAAGTGCAAAGAATGCTAAATTATATTTCTGGCCAACAAGTTGAAGATGGACCTGATATTATTTGTAGTATTTTCAAAGTTAAACTTAGCCAACTAATGGAAGCTATTAAAAAAATGAATACTTTGGTAAAATTGTTGCTTTTTTATATATAATTGAATTTCAGAAACATGGATTGTCTCATATACATTGTTTGGTGTGGTTGCACAGAAATAATAAATTACTAATGCCTTTTGATATTGATCAAATTATTTCAGCTGAATTACCATCAAAAGTAGTTGATAATGATGTACGTCAGATTGTTTCTAGATACATGATACATAGTCTATGTGGTACTATTAGTCCTTCATCTCCATACATGAAAGACAATTAGTGTAAGAAATATTTTCCAAAAAATATCAAAATAAGACGATTATTGATGATAATGGATTTGTTATATACAAATGTAGGAACAATGGTGATTACGCAACAAAGAATAATGAAAAAATTAATAATCAGTTTCTTGTACCTTATAATAAAAATCTCATTTGTAAATATGAAGCTATGTATTGAATATTATTGTAAATCTACAATGGTAAAATATTTATTCAAATATATTAACAAAGGAATAGATAGAAATTCGAGTGGTTCTTGAAAATTATGGAAAAGACAATGAATTTAGTGAACACGGTGAAAGACCTGTTGATAAGATTAAAACATATTTGTTTAGAGATTATTTGAGTTTTCAATGCAATATAGAGAACTGGTAGTTGAAAAATTAGTAATGCATTTAGAGAACATGAATAATATTTTGGTCAAACGCTCTTCTAAATTATGCTAAATTGTGAATAATTCTAATTTTGGATGAACGATGTTCATTAAATGGATGAGAACAAATAGTCTTCACAAAGATGCACGAACTCATACATATATTGAATTTCCAACCAAATGGGTATGGCATAATAAAGATAAAATATGAACCATGCGAAAGTAAGGATATTATATTGGTAAAATTGTATAAGCTCATTTGAGTTCTATTGAAATTTATTATTTTAACAACGTTTTTAAATATTGTTAAGGGTCCTAGGAGTTTTAAAGAAATTAAAACAATTAACAAAGTATTGCATTCTACTTTTCACTCTGCATGAAGTGCGTACGACATACTTGGAAATGATATTGAATGGATAAATGCAATTGAAGAAGCAACTTTGTCTACATCATCTTATGAATTACGTCATTTATTTACAATTATTATATTATTCTGTGAAGTTAGTGACTCAAATAGACTATTTAATTCTTTTTAGAGACACTTTTCTAATGATATAAAATTTGAACTTCATAATAATTTAGAAATTCCGTTGACATCGATATACGACTTTTACTTGAAAAATAGGATTTTGTTTGAGCTTGAAAAAGTATTTAATAAAAATTCATCGTCATTAATTCATCTAATTTATCTTTACCTAATAGATCATTAAGTGATGATACTAGCAATCATTTGCTAATTGAAGAATTAAATTACAATAGTCAAGATTTAAAATGCAAATATAATGAATTAAATCTTTAAATAATGAACAGTTACACATATTTGCTAATATTATTTTTGCAGTTGAACATAACAAACAAGGGTTATTTTTTATTTATGATCATGATGAAGTGGTAAAACATTTTTATATGAAATTATAATATCTAAACTTATATCATAAGGTAAAATTATACTGGTTGTGGCTTCGTCAAGTATTGTTGCATTGTTATTAGTTGGAGATAGAACAACTCATTCTAGATTTAAAATACCAATTAACTTAAATGAATATTCAACATAAGAGATTGAAAAAGGAACACAATTAGCAAAACTAATCAAAGAAACTCATTTAGTAATTTGGGATGAAGCCCCTATGTGTCATATATATTATTTTTAAGCACTGGATAGCTCATTTAGAGATATTTAATGTAAGTCGAAGGAAGAGAAATTAAATAATATATTTAGTGGGGAAATATTTTTACTCGACAGTGATTTAAGACAAAACTTGCATTGTTGTTGCAAACGATAGTAAAGAAGATATTATAAATGCGTGAATAACAAAATCTTACATATGGCCTTTTTTAAGGTATATAAACTTACTATTAATATGTGCCTTCAATCCCAGTCTAATGACAATAATGATTTAATTGTTTTTGCTAATTGGCTTTTATTGGTCAGCCATGTAATCACACCTACAATAAAGTTGAATAAAAATGATGAACATATTGATATGATAAAAATACCAAAAAATTTACTAATTACACATTATATCGATCCAATAATAAAACAAATAATTTCAAAAACATATCCTGATATAAAAAAAAAAACTATACTAACTATTTAGATATAAAAAATACTTACTATTATAACACTTATTAACAAAATTGTTGATATAGTTAACAAAGAATTTGTTGATCTAATACCTAGGAAGAAAAAATATATTATAGTTTGGATTCAATATGTAATGGATCAAATGATTTTGACGTATTAGACAAACTTTATCAAGTTGAATTTTTAAATTCTTTAAATTTCAACAGCTTCCCCCAACATCAATTAAAATTAATGGAAAAAAAAATATATATATATATATATATATATATACTTGTTATGTTATTAAGGAATATTAATTCTAACATTGGCTTATGTAATGGTATTGGACTAATGGTAACTAATTTAGGAGTCATAGTTATTAAAGCAGTAATAATAACTGAATCACATTGTGGAAATAAATTTTATATGTCACGCATTATTCTTTTGTATAGTGAAAGTAAATTTTCTTCTATATTAAAAAGAAGACAATTTTCAATTTGTGTTTCATACTTTATGACGATAAACAAAAGCCACATGTTTATCACTTTATGATGATAAACAAAATCCACATGACTGTATTTTCTATCACTGTCAATTATATGTTGCTCTATCTCGCGTTACTTCAAGAAAGAATTTACATGTACTAATAAATAAAAAATTGTCAGGCGACAGTGATATGTGTTTAGATGTTACCAAAAATATTGTGTGCACAGAAATTTTTGATGATTTAGTTTCTACTACTGTTTGAATAACATTATCAATGTATGGTTTATTTATATGATTTTATAGTACATATTTACTTTATTTTTTTCCTAGCAAAATGGAATATACATTGCTATCTGAGATTAATAGTACAAGCAAAAAGTATCTACATTAAGGTCCGTGTTGTAAGAATTTGGAAATTTGTGAATATTTCAAATCCTGACGACTTATTCAGCCTAGAATTTTTAATGTTTGATGAGAAGGTAATATACATTATAGACATTCCTTAAACTTTTTTATTAATCTTTTCAATAATTGCTTCTACTATGTATTGTTTCATCTACGCATTATTATTAGGGTGACACTAGGCAAGGAACAATACCAAAGCCATTTGTTTCCCATTTTCGACAATTACTTATTGAAATATATCACATTTCGGGCTTCATTGTCATACAAGTGCAAATTAATTATAAAACAAGTCATCATCTCTTTTGAATTAAATTACCACAAAATGCTTATGTAAAATTGTTTCATGAAGATGACTCGGCAATGTCGTTTGATAGATTTGAATTCTGTTAC
The DNA here is from genome assembly GCA_949677035.1 of Omphalea diandra. Classification (NCBI taxonomy): domain Eukaryota; kingdom Viridiplantae; phylum Streptophyta; class Magnoliopsida; order Malpighiales; family Euphorbiaceae; genus Omphalea; species Omphalea diandra. The sequence continues at coordinate 34,755 of CATIWR010275961.1, forward strand.
TTTCATAATGTTAAAGCTCGAGCTGGTGACAAAACATATCTCACAGGTATGAAATATATTTTCTTCGAAAAATCAATCAATGCCACTATTTTTAGTACATTCAGTCCTTCATTATGATGTATTAAATATTATTCAATTTTCTATTTATTTCAGATATTTTAAGCACAATTATTGCTATTGCATCAATTGAAGGAGCCAACATTAAGGAACAAATTGCCAGGAGATGACATATTCAAATTAGAAATTATAAGTATGTTACAAATTATAGACAAACGCCTTCATTCAATATTCTCATATTTAATTTTGACTAATTTATTTGATTATGCAGTAACGAGAATTTAAATATTGTTCTCTAGGATAAATTTGCTAATCAAATTTCAGAGGACAATATTTTCGATGAGAAATGCGCGAAACTGTTGTGATATTGTTCCTATCCATGATAATTAAAAAATTCAATGGTAACTGTTACTATTCTGCTTATCGACTTTAATTTCATGTTATTTATAATCATTTCCATTATTTTTCATTGCAGAAGAAATATACATCAACAACTCATTTGCAACAAGAGTGTTCATTAATCTTGAAATTCCAAAAGTTAATGCTTTTAAACAAAGGTTGTTAGTTGTTTAATATTTTCATTTCCAGTGATTTGTAGTGGTACATATGATTTTATAATTACAAGTTGGTTGACCCAGTTGGAAAAATAGTTAAGCTTCGAACTAAAAGTCACTTAACTTGCAATATTGAGGATGAAAAAAAAATGTAAATAGGAAAACAATTATAGAGTTATTAGCCCTTGAATTCACGTAGATAAGGTATATCTTATTATAATTATACTAATATTTTATTAAAGCACACATAAAAATACTTATTAATATACATTTACCTTAATTAACAGGATATAAAAATCACTTGCAAAGCAACAATCAAAGATGTTGATATTTCAAGTGGATGATTGTAAAGCATGCTTGTAGTGCAAATGCAGTATTCAAAATTATAACGATGAGGTTTGGTGTAACAATTGTGGAATATTAAAAGATCCTTCGACATGCTGGTATTAAATGCTAATAAATTATTATTTCTATACTCATTATTTATGCAATATAAATATTAATATGCCACTTTAAATTACAAGTACAAACTAAATGCGACCATTGAAGATAATACAAGATCTGCTAATTTCATGATTTCTGTCATGCAACAAATTGTTTTAATTAGTTTACCAGCTAGTAATTTAGCTCAGGGACGTAAAGGTAAGTTCTCGATGCCTCTTCTTATGAGTAGGATCTTCCGACTACAAAGAATATTCATAATTGTTCTTACTACCAGAAAAGATGATCCATACAAACTTTCATTTAAAGTAACTTACGTTTTTAAAGATGGTGATTCATCACTATTGATACAATCATCTTCTGTGACAAGTACTCCTCAAAGTTCAACGCTTCTTTGGATTCTGTTAACTTTCAAATATCAGAGAAATGCCAAAAGAGTGCTAATGGTTTGCAATACAATAGAAAATCAGTAACTAGAAACTTCGGGATCAACTTCTCCATGCAACGTTACATAACAATCATTGTTTAAAAATGACTTGTAGAGTGATGAACTTCCACATGAATAGCTAGCAAAAAAAGCTCAACCTTCGTAAACTTTAATATTGCATTCACCATTTATTTATGTTGATTAGGTCAAACATGTTTCATCTGATACAATATAATATTTTCTTTTTCCAAAAATTACAGATCCACATCCTCAACACCTTCTATCAATGATAATCACGGTCAAGTTGCGCAAGTTATAATTGAATATTTATTTAAATTATATGTTTCAACTATATTTTTAAATCGTTTTCTATAACGTTGGTGTTTTGAGACGCTATGCCTAATAAACATTTTAGATACCTTCTCTTACGCATATTTTCCTCTGTTTAAGACACTTTTCCCAGCGACAATCTATTTATCTGCTCTTATATTTGCATCTATATGTCTCCTTTAACTATGATAATTATGTCCAATAAGGGAAATTAAATGAATAAGACTACAGCATCACACGGGTTGATTTACTAGTAGAAGATAATAGGCAATTCATGTATCAGCTGCTATTGAGCTACAACAAAGTTTATAGGAGTAAGATTTGAATGGGGTCTGCTCTTTCCTTTCTCTAATTTTTCTGGATTGTCTACCTAAAGAAGATGGCATTGCTGGCCCTCTCCACAACAAAACCTTTCACCTAGAATGTCTACTTTGTTTATTTTTCATGGCGGAGATCTAGGGTAGAGGACGCTGGTGAACCCCGATCACTCATTGAATCGCTGATGGATAAGATCACCGAGAAGATCCACAGTCACGATTCTTCTTCATCCTTCTAGGATTTTGATGACGACTAGCCCTTGAAGGTCGACGCCATCAAATCGAAAATATTTCCTCTCTTTGGAAGAGAACAACTCATCCACAAGGTCTTAGGTGGTAACTTGCTGATGTTCTCCTCTGGAGGTACAAGAAAATTTCTGTAGGTGTGTCGGGTAGTACAATGATAGTTTGGGTTCTTTTCGAATTGCTTGAATACCAGTCAATCACCCTAGTTTGCCAAATATCAATACTCTCTGTTGCTATCCTTTTCTTGTGGTCCATCGCCATCCACCTCTGGTAACAAATTTCCACCTGAAATCCCTAAAAAATGTGTCATCGAAGTTGCCTCTGCTATAAGAATTTAAATTAATCAAGCACTGGCTGTCCTACGTGATATTGCATCCAGGAGAGATTAGAAGACATTTCTTACACTGATTGCTGGACTGTGGGTTTTGTCAATTATTGGGAGTCTGTGCAACTTCTTGACCCTTTTCTACCTAGCCTTTTGTCTTGTTGCACACTGTGCCGATGGTTTATGGGAAATACGAGGACCAAATTGATCCATTTGCGGAGAAGGCATGGACTGAGATCAAAAAGCAGTATGCTGTGTTTAATGCAAATACTTTGAGTAAAATTCCGAAAGGTCTATTGGAGGAAAAGAAGAATGATTGGAGATATTATTTTGGTGTCATCAATTCACTAGCACTTAGCAAATTTGTTTACTATTGTTCAAAGCGGTCGTGTGACTAGTATTCTACTTTGTGCTTCTAGGCGTTTGAATACCCACTGATTAATTCTAATGAATATGAAAATCTTTTATCTGATAAAAAAGTTTAAATATTTTATTTTATTAATTATTATATTAAATATATTAATATGAATTAATATTATATACCCTTTCTTTGTAACCATAATTTGGAGGTGGAATATTGACACATCCGATGCACCCTTTTTCTTCAAAGAAGATTTTTAGCATTCAGAAAAACAAAAATTATAAGTTTGCATTTAATAATAATTGTTATGTGAATATGTTAGTAGACGATCAACATTAGCACATTTTAGAAGGATTCAACATATTAAAAAGAAACTAGAAAGGCGATTAGAATAGCTTTTTATAGTTGCGGAGACAAATTTATTTGAATATCTTTGATTAAATTCTCATTGAATACTATTTTTTATTCTTATTATTATTTTAAATCAGAGGCATAACTTATAGATGGCTAATTAGTTATAAATTTCAGTTTGTGTCTATATATATATATATATATAATCTCTTATCTCTTAGTTTTTTTTTTTATTTTTAAGTAATTTTAAATTATTTTTTATTGTAAAATATTAGATTAATATGACAAGAATAAAATTGTTATTTAATAATTTTATATATTTCAATAATTATAATTATTAAACACATTAATTAGATTAATCTCTTAATTTTCAGTTTATACCAAACAACTATACAATTAAAAATTTTTAGAATTTAAATTGTTTAATACTTAAAATTCATTTCTTAAATTTTTAACACTTAATTTTCAATTTTATCAAACATCACCTAAATTTGCCTTCCTCAAAATATTAAGCAACTGAAATGAAATTAAAATGAAAAAAAAGTAGCTGCTGGCACCTTCCACAAGAAGAGCGATTATACGCAGAGATGAAATATTCATTCCCCGAATTTTATCAATTTACAAATTAACTGGCCAATATTATGATAATATTGGGTAGAACAAATATCATTACAGGAGAAGTTAATCGTTGAAATGATAATTGAAACAAGACAAGTACAAACTATTAAAATGTGCTTATATCCTTCTTTGAGTTAATTACTTTCAACACTTGACATTTATCATATTTAACTAAATTATTTTTTATTTTTCAATATTATATTAAGTGCCTTTTACATTTGGTTCGTTACACCAAAAGAATCTCATTGGTGTTAAAAATACCTTTTTAATATTAATCAAAGAGAATACGATCAAAGTGGGTTTTGTATTTTATTAGGTTAATTACTCTAAACTCTCTGATATTTGTCATATTTAACTAAATCATTCCTCACTTTTTAATATTATACTAAGTCATTTCTCATATTTGCATAATTACAATAAAAAAAATCCTTCCAGACATTTATATGAATTTAACGGAAAAAAGACCTTTAATGCCCAAAAGATTTTTAAATATAATTGAACAAATGTGAATGATGATTTAATATAGTATTGAAAAGTGATGAACGTTTTCGTTAAATATGATAAACGTTAGGAGGTTCAGAGTAATTAATCCCCTAATAAAAGTTAATTTCTATTTGTTTTATAGAAGACAAGAGTATTACGGAAAAAAAAAATTATTAAGTTGATTTTCCTTATTTTTTTTGATAAAAAAGCATAAGGTTAGTTTTTACATTTTGTGAAGCTTTTTTGTCAGAATGTATTATTAAATTTTGAATATAGATTAAAGTTATATTGAGCATGAAAAACTTGTTATAAATTAGTTCAATAATATATTAATGTCATAGAGTGTTAAATATTTCTATTATCCTTTTTGGCGTAATTCAAGATAAATAAATATGTCTTATTTAGGTTAAATATATTTTGTATTGTTATTATTTTTCTTTTTGTGTTGTAGGTCTATTTTTCTTTCATATTTTTGTTATTATTCTACTAAAAAAAGACCATTTCCAAAGGAGATAGACCTAGCTAGTAATTAGGTTTTGTATAAAAATTATTTTATATTTAAGATATTATTCTAAAATTGGTACATGTAACATTATTTTACATGCATATAATATATATATATATATATATATAGAAAGAGAGAAAAAAAGAGAAAATTGCATAATAAATAGAAAAAGGAAATAAAATAAAGTATTTACACATATCACTTGTATAATAATTAGAAATATTGTATATATTATTTAATAGTATGATATTATTTAATTTAATTTAACACGCTAAAAGTAAGAACTAAAGTAGAAATTTTAAAAGCAAGAGGACTTAAACAGAATATAGAGATTTTTTTTTTAAACAGTGTTCATGTATATTCTATATTAATGAAAAATTAAAATATACATTTCACTCAATAGTTATAAGAAAATTTATGTACAAGATAAATAATTTTATAGTAAAATTGATCTTTAAATTGTCAAACTTCAGAATTTTATTATTGTGTAGACAGTTTAACTTTTTCTTTGTTTGTTGTGTTTTTAGACAAAATAAAATGCTCAAAAAAATATATTGAATATCAAATTTAGTGTCATTTCTATACTGAAAAGTAATTATATATGAAATCTTTAGGGTGCAAGAGGACTTTAAAAAAAGTTATCCAAGTTATAATTTGCTGTACAAATCATATGAAAAAATAATAATAATAAAACTAGTATATCATAATGGTACTCCAATATTGGTATAAAATTATATTAAAATTTTATTAAGAGCGAATTAAAATGATCTTGATTGAGAATGAAAATAATTTATAAAAACATAAAATTATTGTTAAAAAATTATTAGACTGATTTCAAAATGATTAACTTTTGCAATATGGACCTTTTATTAATAAAAAGTTGTTAGAACGCAAATTGTTATTTAAAAAAAATTAGTTTTACAGGCAAAAAAAAATTAATGGTATGTTTAATTAAAAGAAAATAATATCATTTTATGAAAAATTATATAAAAAATTAGAAAATGGAAATTGTATTCAAGAAAATATATCCAAATTCAATAATTGAATAAGATGATATATTATTTATCAATTAATTGTTAATTTGTTTATTATGCAAGTTATCATTTTAATTATAAAATAATAATAATTTTCTTAAATAATATAGTAAAAAAACAGGTTTTAGTGACCATAGAAAATGATATCTAAGTGGTAACTAAATGGTTTAATGACCATTTTAGCAACCACATCATGTGGTCACTAAAACATTTATCGCTAATTTCATAACTACCACATTTTTTATGTGATCTCTAAAATAGAGACTACTTTGGTGACCATATAATGTGATTTTTATTTAAAGACCACATTATGTGGTAGTTAAATATTTTCCCCTTGATCGCTAATAGCTAAATATAAGAGACCATAGGGTAATCATTTAGAGATTAAATAAAGACTACATGTTGTGACCGCTGTTTGGAAACCAAATTATGTGATCACTAAATTATCATTCTGTGGTCGCTAAATTATGATTAGAAGAGACTAGAAAGACCATTTAGAGAAAAAATAGAGACCGCATGTTATAGTAACTATTTAGAGACTACACTATATGGTCTTTATTATAGGCCAAAGATTGTGGTCTCTTTTTTGGATCTCAATTTAGAGACTATAATTTATGATCCCTATTTGTGATTGCTATTTAGAGACTACATATTGTAGTCTCCAAGTGGTCTGTATTTCTACCAAATTCTTGTGGTAGCTAAATAATAATAATAATAATAATAATAATAATAATTATTATTATTATTATTATTATTATTATTATTATGCGTCAGAAATAAATTAAATACCACCAAAACACAACTATAATTAAATAAAATATATAATAAGGTACGATACTAATATTCCAATATATTACAAAGTCATAGTTTTGAAAATAAGAAATATTCAAAGCCCAATGTTCTAAAGTTAAGTCATAGTATAAAAAACGGATACATATAAGAAATACCAAAAGGCCTATGACTCATTAGGCAACAAATGGATCTTGTTTAGAAGTGTCGTCGGGACGTGGATCAAATAGGCTTGGGACATGTTGACGTGTGGTTGCAACCATCTCTTCCACTCACTAGCACACTTGATCCTTGATATGGACTACAATGACTGAAATTGGAGATCTTTCTCGCATAATTGTTATGCAGAATGGTAGGTAGCCTCCTCAAGATCTTTGAGGCATTGTTGATCAATTGCATTGGTAGAGGTGGAAGCATTAGAAAAAGCAGTAGTTGTCGTATTCTTCCCCATCTCGTATATGTATCTACTATTTAAGGAAGCACCAACTGCTTATAGGAAGACTCAGTCCTTACTGCCTAGGAAAGCTGAATTAGATTTTTCATTTTCATCATGGGATGCCTTAGCCATGAGATTGTCAAAATGTGCCTATAATAAAATTTACACTGTCAATTAATGCATTATTCATTGGCATTTTTAAAAATATATTAAGTACTTACCTTTAATTGTCTAACACGCGGATCAACATAGTCCTTCAATCTATTTGCAACTATCCTCATATGTGTTTTATTAAACATATGTCGGGGGGGGGGGGGGGGGGGGGAGGGGGTGGTAAAACCCAGACACAAACAATTGAAAAAATAAAAAAAATGAATT